>JBBBDQ010000736.1:392500-505000 GCA_037127315.1 Ascarosepion bandense
CTCGATTTGAAAATATAAAAAAATATTAAATATAAATCTTTATTTAAAATATTTTACATGCAGGCACTTCAAAATTTGTACTTTGAGCTAACATTAATAGGAACTGAAAAATATATTATTTAGGTAAGAAAAACAGGTACTGAGAATTGTAATTAAAATGGCGTCATTTGCGCTGGTTAGTGCTCTCGGCTTAACAACATTCAGTCATTCTTCTTCATGTGCCGTATCCCTTCAGGACATAGGCGATCATGAATCTCTATTAATACCTTTCCCAAGGGTATTTGTGCATAAGTGAATGCAAGGAATTCAAATGGAATTTGAACTCGGCATCCCGATTTGTCGTTCCGAGTCGATATCCACTGCATCACAACGCACATCCGGTGCATTCACTTAACGTAAATACCCTTAGGAAAGGTATTAATCCATCTCTTATCCCTCCAAATAACAGGGCAGATTAGGAATGAGAATAATATACCCAAGTGATCGTAATAAAGTGTTCGGTTCAAAATTTCTAGCACCTGAAGAAGGCCAGAGCATACAAAGGTTGAAACGTTGTATAAATGACAACAAAGATGAGGACAATAGTCCGAATAATGTAAGTTTTCTTCTGGTTTAAATTTATTCTAACACCTCGTCGTTACTCACATGCTTGGTCTATGGTATCCTCAGTATCCTTCTGTAGAACATCTCTGCTGCCTCGAAACTTATTTTCATCCTTGAAAAGATTGTCTAACATTTACTGCCATACAGAAGGACAGATGTCACATAGTAATCCGTCGTTGGCCATCCCAATGCGTCTTCGGATCTCAGAGTCGCACTTTCCATCCTCTGTCAACACACTTCCCAAGTATTTAAATTTCTTTACTTGTTTTATTTTAGTTTCCCCAACCTGTAGTTGGCATTTTGCGGTCATCTTTTAGCTGATGACCATACATTCAGTTTTTTTTGAAGTTTATGGACTTCCGTTTGGCTCTGTCTCGGTTTACTCTCAAAATTCTTCCTCTTGGTATCTCTCCTAAACTGTGCTCTGCCATCCATTTTCTCTGACTAATCAAGTAGGTCACGACCTGCTTTCCCCTGTCTCTTTTCCCCTTTATCTGTCCTGTGAGTATCAAATTTTCAATGCCCTCCTTCCTCATTACATGTCCCAGAAACCTCAGCTGTCTCTTATATTAAGTATGAGTTTTCTCCTCATTTCCATCCTCTCCAACACCTCGTTGTTAGTCACGTGCTCAGTCCATGGTATCCTCAGCATCCTTCTGTAAAACCACATTTCTGCTTCCTCAAGCCTCTTCTTCATCCTTGAGGAGATTGTCCAACATTAACTGCCAAACAGAAGAACAGATATCACATAGCAATCCATCCTTCTCTACTTTGTTTTCAATGAGGTTGTCCTGTCTTTCATTACTCTGGTTAGCTTTTGAAATGCGTCCTTGGCCATGCTAATGCGTCTTCGGATCTCAACATCACACTCCCCATCCTCTGTCAGCATGCTTCCCAGGTAATTAAATTTCTTTACTTGTTTTATTTTAGTTTCTCCGACCTGTAGTTGACATTTTGGGGTCATCTTTTTGCAAACTTACTTCTGCTCTTCTGGCAATTGCCATACACGCTTGGGCGATCATGTCTCGAAAGTGACATGACTGACTGGGAAGAAAATTATCCCATTATAGGTTGCCATTGCTTTCTGCGATAGACTGGTTGCCAACCAAGGCTATAGAACCCAATCCGTCCAGCCATTTGACTCATAGCTAGAGGGGGAAGGGATGTATTATATTATTAAGTAGTAATTAGTGGGGGATCAGTTTATTACTTCATAACAATATAAAACAGATCCCTCACTTTATGCCCAGTAGAAGCCTTAATCATGTTTTTAGCTATCATATTCAGTCAGTCAGTTAAGTGCCATAAGTGTACACGCTTGAGCGATCATGTCTCGAAAGAGACATAAATGACTAGGCAGAAAATTATCCCACAGTAGGTTGCCATTACTTTCTGCAGTAGACTGGTTGCCAACCAAGGCTATAGAACCCAATCTGTCCTGTTATTTAACCCATAACTGGAGGGAAGAGACGGATTAATACCTTTAAGGGTATTTGTGTGTAAGTGAATGCAAGGAATTCAACCGGAATTCGAATTATTGGGGTGTAAGCCCCAATTACACTGCTCTGATTGGCTAGCCAATAATAATGATTGACTTTTTTGTGTCATGTACCTTGAAGGGGAGGAAGGAAGTCCCCCAGGAACCCAATATGATTGGTGATCCAATGATTGGTGATTCAATTAAAATAATGATCTTGTGTTGTAAGTTTTGAAGAAAGAGATGAGAAGCTCCATGCTCAGCCCTTCTCTCACTGGTGTGCTAATCAAAACTGTGGCCCTTCAGTGGACCATTTTCTACGTTCTTGAATCTCACTCTCATTTAACCTGATTATAACAGGCGACATCATCACCTCTATCTGAAAGTGTGTTATATCTCTGCTCAAAACAAGCCTGACCTGCAAAGATTTACTTTGTGTCACTCATTTCAATGAACAATTATCAAATTAAAACAACGCTTAATTTAAACAGACCTAAAACCTAATACTGCACCTAAAGACCCATCTTACCTTTCACACCATACTACATAACTGACACAAACCAGAAATTTCATATTAAATTGTTTTAACATGAAAAATATTTTTATTTCTTTAAAAATATAAGTTAGATTGTGAGTCAATGGTGTCATGCCAGAAAAATTAAAAAAAAAAGAAAAAAAAGATTTGATATTTTTTTTGTTGCCTTTTTTTTATAAATATCGACCGGTTCACACACCACCCACTATTGAACAGGTTAAGAGGCTCATTCCTTGTTCCCTGTTTAGGATGTGGTTTCCGGCTTTCTCTTTTCCAATCTTTTCACTATTACGTCGCCCCCTGCACATCAGTGGCATTACCGGCTTGCTCAGGGTGATACGATTAAAAAAAAAAGTCTACTACAGAAAGCAATGGCAACCTACTACAGGATAATCTTCTACCCAGTGAGTCATGTCTCTTTTGAGACATGATCACCCAGACTGACTGACTGACTGAATACAATGAATTCAACTAGAATTTGAAATTGGCTTTCCAATTTCTTATTCCAAGCCGATATCCACTGAACCACAATGGCACATATTGGTCAGCCAGTAATAACGCCTCACTAATGGTCTTGTGCCAGACACTTTGAAAGGGAGAAAGGAAATCTCTCAAGAATCCAATATGATTGGGGTCCAATCAAATCTGTGGCCCTGCATCCCCTATATCCACCTTTGGCAGAACATCACCCTCATTCAACCTGATTAACACAAATGTCATCATGAAAAAGTGTTATATCCCTGATCAAAACAAACCTGACCTGTTTCCATCACTCATTTCAATGAATAATTCCTTTATCAAATGAAAACAATACTAAAGTTCAACAAACCTAAGACTATACCTAATGACCAATCTCAACCAAGCTTACAATTTCTCTTCCCAGACTATACCCCACAAGTGATACAAACAAGAAAATTCATGGTGTAATATTTTCTTTCTTTAAAAAATATAAATTAGATCACAAGTAAACATTTGATACCAGTCATGGTGTCATAATTTTTGCTTCTTATCCCTACACTTTGGCGCTATACACTCTTCATTGTCAATATTAATTTATTATTAATAGTCTTATTCTTGCTTTGTATCCCAACAATCTGGTGCTATACACTCTTCATTACTGTTATTACTAGTTTTATTCTATTTTATTACTGCTTTTTACACCAATATTCTCTTTTTCTTACTTCCATTTTCGAAATGTATCGACTGAGAATGTTGGAATAAAAAGCAAGAATAAGAAGGAACAAAACTAATAATAACAATAATGAAGAGTGTATAGAGCCAGAATGTTGGGATAAAAAGTAAGAAAAAGATAGAATAAAGTAAGGAATAAATTGATAATGTAAATGTTTTCTTGCTCCTCGTTCAGAACACCAGTGTCTCACACTTCTGCTCATTGTCTTTTGAAGACTTTTGTTTTTAAGCAGAGAACCCAACAGAAACATCCGTCAGAGGGAAGAGATACTTGGCTGAGAAGAAAAAAAAGAAGCTTTCATTACACCCGGCGTTGCTCGGGTGTAATGAAAGCTTTAAAACTAATCCATAGTCCTGGAGCTCAGACTCTTTGGACATTGGCACGAAAGACTAAAAAGCAATAGTTGTTTCCAGTTAAAGTGAAACCGTAGACTGAAAGAAAAATCAATGGATGTAAGTCAAATTTTGATTTCCTGGTATCGATATCAAATAAGATTTTTCGTCGTAAACTGAATTTTGAAGGTTAAATAAGACCTCTGAGTAAATGGTATCATGGCTGAGATGAAGAACTACAATTATACCTACTTAGAGCCAAACCCGAAGCAAAAACTAAAATAAAAAGGCTGATAAATACAGACATAGAGGCAAATAAATAGACACACACACAAACATCTTGAACATCTTGCCTTATATATATATTATCAATTTTCTGCAATATTGTAAGAACTGCAACCTTGAAACTTCTGAATATCGTTTCTTATGTCTTTGTCTATAAGTGTATCAAATTTTATTAAAATCGAACAACTCCTTCTATAACCCCGTTTTTTCGATTATTCATTTTCGATATTTATTGGGGGTACCTCGACACAAAACCTAGCTAAGAACACTCGCAGATGCTTATAGTACAACTGTGTAAATTTTCAAGAAAATCAATTCAGCTGTTTTGGAGTCTATAGGTAACAGACACAGACACACACATAAGTTCCATTTGTAAATAAGTTTAGATTTTGGGGCCTCTGAAAAATAAGTTAATTCCTTCAAAGAACAAAAGTGTAATATACAAATATTTTCTTTGTGTTGTTACTTGATATTTTTCTACCCAAGCAAGACGAACTTGGATTACACAAAAAAACAAACAAACAAAAAAAACAAAACAAAAAGAAACAAAGAAAAATTCATGACCATACCTTCTCAAATTTCCCATTCATTCTATACCCTGCACTTATCACAGGGGGTGTTTTGCTGTCTCTAAATAGTCAAAGTACTTGTAATTCTCTAAATAGTCAAAGTACTTGTAATTCTCTAAATAGTCAAAGTACTTGTAATTCTCTAAATAGTCAAAGTACTTGTAATTCTCTAAATAGTCAAAGTACTTGTAATTCTCTAAATAGTCAAAGTACTTGTAATTCTCTAAATAGTCAAAGTACTTGTAATTCTCTAAATAGTCAAAGTACTTGTAATTCTCTAAATAGTCAAAGTACTTGTAATTCTCTAAATAGTCAAAGTACTTGTAATTCTCTAAATAGTCAAAGTACTTGTAATTCTCTAAATAGTCAAAGTACTTGTAATTCTCTAAATAGTCAAAGTACTTGTAATTCTCTAAATAGTCAAAGTACTTGTAATTCTCTAAATAGTCAAAGTACTTGTAATTCTCTAAATAGTCAAAGTACTTGTAATTCTCTAAATAGTCAAAGTACTTGTAATTCTCTAAATAGTCAAAGTACTTGTAATTCTCTAAATAGTCAAAGTACTTGTAATTCTCTAAATAGTCAAAGTACTTGTAATTCTCTAAATAGTCAAAGTACTTGTAATTCTCTAAATAGTCAAAGTACTTGTAATTCTCTAAATAGTCAAAGTACTTGTAATTCTCTAAATAGTCAAAGTACTTGTAATTCTCTAAATAGTCAAAGTACTTGTAATTCTCTAAATAGTCAAAGTACTTGTAATTCTCTAAATAGTCAAAGTACTTGTAATTCTCTAAATAGTCAAAGTACTTGTAATTCTCTAAATAGTCAAAGTACTTGTAATTCTCTAAATAGTCAAAGTACTTGTAATTCTCTAAATAGTCAAAGTACTTGTAATTCTCTAAATAGTCAAAGTACTTGTAATTCTCTAAATAGTCAAAGTACTTGTAATTCTCTAAATAGTCAAAGTACTTGTAATTCTCTAAATAGTCAAAGTACTTGCTTACAATCATATCATGTTGAATACACCAGATCTTGCCCGATCACCAAAGTTAAGCAACATTGATCCTGATGAGTACTTAGATGGGTGACTGCATGGAATACCAAGTACTGTACTTGTCTATCGATGTGCATTGTGGTGCAGTGGATATAAGTTTGGAACAAGAATATCGAGGAGCCAAGTTCGAATTCCAGTTGAATTCATTGCATTCACTTATGCGCAAATACCCTTGGGAAAGGTACTACTTCACCTCTTTCCCTTCAGTTATGGGTTAAATGAAAGGACAGATTGGTTTCTATAGACTTGGCTGGCAACCAGTCTACTGCAGAATGTGAGGGCACCCTACTGCAGGATAACCTTCTGCCCAGTCAGTCATGTCTCTTTCGAGACATGATCACCCAATATGTGTATCACGTATGGCACTTAACTGACTTCTAATTCCTAGTTAGCAACTTGTTGCATTTGCTCGTTCACACGACTCTCTTGACTCATTGAGAATGTATAGCATCATTGTATTGGGAGGCAAACACCACTTTGTCTTCTTTAGGAAGTCCTGTCAGTTCCCACCTGGCTAACACATGCAAGTTATGATTATATATATATATATATATATACACACACACACACACACACAGCCTTTGAGATTTGAAAAAGAAATCACTCAACCAGCAGTCGAGAGTGAGGGAAAATTTACTCGCCCCAAAATCACTTTACTTGACTGACTCGATTTTCTTAATAATCACCTTACATAAACATAGCATGAATCACTGACGGAAAACAAAAAAAATGAAATTTTAATAAAAATTTTGAACATGTTAGAAAACATTTAAAAATTTTTAAAAAAATGATAACAACAAAATTTGATCTTTCCTCTTAATAATAGCATAAACATTTTGATGATAAAACTTTGTTTCAGCCCTTTTAACATCATGATATACTGTTCATTTTTGGCAACTGAGTGGAGGTACCTAAATTCGTAATTTCTTTCTTCTGATTAACTACAACCTCCATCTCATAGATGATAAAAAAATATCAAATCTGATTTTCTCATCAAATTTGTTTTTTGGTTTGTGGTTGAAAGAAGTATGCATACATTTTTCTTTTCTTTCAAATGTTCGTTTTTTACTTTTCATAAGCGGGGAGGAAATATAGATGTCAAGGATATTTTTCCAAATGAGTTTCTAAAAATCTGTGAGCGTCTTTAATCTGGGCAACAGAGACATTTTGATTCCACTCTGGAAGTGTTAATTAAATGAATGTTTATACTGACCGAGGTGATAAAACAAGACAGGAGCTTGTCAATCTAAATTGCATTTGTCAGATCTTGCTCTGATGATTGCGGGATGTCACTGTCTTTTGTTTAACCACACATTTCAACGTAAATCTGGCGCCATGCATAAGACCAGAGTTCAATAATGTCATTGAAAGTCATTCTAAGTAACTTGTGAATCTTCAATGGCATACTTTTAAGTTGTAAAAGGAATCAGATTTCTTTTTTCGATATTTGAAGGGACACGTTTCATTGCGAGATTTTTAATCAACTGTGGGTGAGTAAAGTATTAAACTCTAATTGCCCAACTGAGTGAGTGAAATCTCAAAGGCTATATATATATATATACACACACACACACACTAGTTATTTATGAAATATGTTATGAAAAGGATTAACTGATGTATTTTTAATTTATTTGTTTATACATTACTTATAATGAATACTTGTATTTGAATAGATGCTTGTTTTTTTTGTTTTAAATAATTAAACAGTATATTTATTTATATCTACTTGTCTGAAGAATTCAGAAATCTTGTTAGAAAAATATATGCACTTCAGCAGGATTTGAAACCCTCAATTGATCTGACGGGACTTAGACAGCTCGACCATGAAAACTTGCAGTTAGGGAAAGCCGAAATAATGTTTCCCTGATTGCTCGTAGTATTCATATCTGATCTGTTTTTGTGTCCTAATGTAATCAAAGAAGGTTTATTTATGAAATCTGTTACGAAATAGGATAACTCCAAAATATTTTTAATGGATACTCGTATTTGAGTACTATTTTATATATATATATATATATATATATATATCTCCGAGTGAGTATAGAATGAGGAGAGAAAAAAGAAAAAAATTTTTTTCCGTCCAAAACATTAATTTAAAACAGTGCTCGATATATGATGTATAGAGCAGTGAATATTTATTATAAATTATGTTTTAGAACATGTACATAATTTCTTCTATATATGTCCTCTTCCCTACAATCATATGGTTGTTTCAGTGTTTGGATTTAAACACTTCTTCAGGGGAAATAAAGGTTTGGAATCATTCTCTGTTTATATTTGGTTCGTTGTTGTCGTGGGGGTTAGTTGGTGTTATTGGTAATTAAGTGAATGTCTTGTTTTGATTGTTAGACTTTTGAAGAATTTGGTGTGTAACTGTGAAATTGTTGATTAATGGTATTATCTGTTGGAATGTATGTTTTATCTTTTTATCGGTTGGGTATATCTTTTGGTTAGGATTTCTAAGAGGGCACTGTCGAGTGGTCATTTTTATGGTCGGCTATTATTTAATTGGTTGATGTCTGCTGTTAGTGGACCTAATTCATGTATTTACTTTGATCCTGTGTCTAGGTTTTCATAGACGTGATAGTGGTGGGGTGTTTTTTCTTTCCAATTTAAATTTTTTCGGTATGGAATATTTTTTTTATTTTATAGGGTTCTTTTTAATATATATAGGGTTCTTTAATATATATATATAGTATATTTATTTCCATCTACTGGCCTGTATAATATGTGCCAGAGGAGCATGAAAAAAAAAAAAGAAAAAAGAGGGAAGGGGAAAGGAAAACAGAGGAAAGAAAGTTTCAGATTGACAGACAAAAAGGAATGCTGACAAATGAAGGCACGAGAAGTAGAGATAGAGACATTAAAAAAAAAATGCATATAGAGAAGAAAGGTGACAAGCATTGCCCGGCTTTTGTGAATTTTTTTCCAACCTTTTTTCCTGTTTCAAACCAAAACAAGGCCTGAATATTTTTAAGATCAAAATAATTTACATTAAAAATCTAATCTAATCTAAATTGCATTTGTCAGATTTTGCTCTGATGATTGCGGGATGTCACTGTCTTTTGTTTAACCATACATTTCAACGTAAATCTGGCGCCATGCATAAGACCAGAGTTCAATAATGTCATTGTAGGTCATTCTAAGTAACTTGTAAATCTTCAATGGCATACTTTTAAGTTGTAAAAGGAATCAGATTTCTTTTTTCTATATTTGAAAAAAAAATGTATACCGAGAAGAAAGGTGACAAGCATTGCCCGGCTTTTGTGAATTTTTTCCCAACCTTTTTTCCTGTTTCAAACCAAAATAAGGCCTGAATATTTTTAAGATCAAAATAATTTATGTTAAAAATTCACCTCTGAAATAAAAAGAAAAAAGAAAAAAAAACAGGGAGCTAATCTATAAGTAAATAATATACGTAAAGATAAGAAAAACAACTATAATAAGGAATATCAGAATTAGATTAATTAGTAAATTAAATTAGAAATGAATCTCATTCTTTCCCCTTCTCCTTTTTCTTCCTCTCCTTTTCACGACAGTTACTTCTGGTGTCTTTACCCACACACATACCGAAACAAATGATTGAGATCAGTGATGAAGTGAATTTCACTTGTTGAAATGGCTATTTGATCTTGGAAAATTTGAATTATTTTTATATGTAATTTATATATATATATATATATATATATATATTAATACAGGTTTCATTGAATAATATAGACAAGTTCTGTCTATTTATTTTGTGTAAGATCCATTCGTATGATCTGATTAGCTTGATAGTGCTGTCATGGAAAGACGACAAGAAATCGCAATAATTGTTGATTTTTTTATCAGGTCTGAGCTTTCGGCTTACATAAGCCATTATCAAAGGGTGAACGTTTAATGTTCAATGAACATTGAACATTTAAATTATTATTAACAGAGTGGAGTTATACAGAGAAAATTAGACAGGTCCATTTTTTGTGCCACACATGGCTGTAGGCCGAGAAGGAATGGTGGTAGTGGGTTTTTGGTCAATTGAGTGTATAGTGGCATGAGGGGATTGGTCTGGGAACTGCTGCTACTATGGTGTAGGGGGTAAGTATAATATATATATTGTCATCCACAGACAGATCTGTTTCGCTGTATCACAGCTCATCAGTACAGTTAGACTCCGATTGCTTTTTAACCCAGGATTGAAACCCGACTGAATTGGCGTCAGTCGGTGATTCTATCTCTGGGCTATGGGCGCTTGGTAGAAGAAGGCAGACTTTTTAGCGCATATATTATCATTATACGCACCCAATAGCCAGAGTGCTCTAATTCATTTTACTGAATATTGGCTCTGTGAACAAATAATTTTAATAACACTGGCTGGATCAGTTTTAATATTTAATTTTTAATAATTAAAATTAATAGGATCTCCTTTGGGATTTTACCATCACGCCACTTCCTTTTGGATATATATATATATGTATATAAATCATCATTACTAGTTTTTTCAAAGGTCAGGAGAACCTAAGAGCTGAAGAAACAGAAAATCTCCTCCAGGAAGATCAGTCGATGGTGGCTCACAGGAGTTCCATCATTGTCATGTCAGTCCACTCTCTGATGTTGAATGATCAGCTTTTGCATTGCCATCTCTGTTTGTGTCCGCCTTCGGCAGTGCCTTGAATAATGGTCTTGCAGAGGCTGTTGTGACATGACCAATTCATGTCATCTTCTGATACTTAATAGTGACAAGAAGAGACTCCTGTTGGCCCACAAGACTTTTGACCTTGCTCCATTTATAGTCATTGGTTTTGTGATCCCAGGAGGAGATGCGGAGGACATTTCTGAAGAATTTCTTCTTAAATGTTTGGATCCTTTTCCTGTCACAGCCAGGAGTGTCCAAATCTCACACTCCTAGAAGAGGAGGAAGATAACCAGTAATCCATAGAGATTGAACTTAGCCTGGAAGCAGACACTGCGTTTCCATATCCTGTCCAGTCTGGCCATAAGCTGTGGTGACCCATATTGGACTATTTTGTGTGTATGGTTGTATACTGGTGAGCCAGCCATGAGCTGACTCATTTTATAGTTCACCAACAGAAGGGTCAACCAATCGGAAGACTCAAAATATTCAATGCGACATGTATAAAAGCTGACCATATTTTCCCCCGAGTATTGGCGATATAATCCGATTCAGTGGAGTGTCTAACTCGTGAGTGTTAATCTTTGACGTTGTTTCATTGAACAGATTACATACTGCGCTGTATTCTATATTCATAAACTATGGTAGACATGGTTAACAACCTGCTTCAAAAATTATTATTAGTGGATACCAATGTTTGAAACAATTGTACTGTTTTCATCATTTCAATCCAAACAAGGCAATAAAGCCACTCTGATACAAGAGGTTGCTGAGAGTCTGAGGAAAAAACATTGAGAAAGAAAAATGAAAGAACAGATTCTCAACAAGATCCAAAGCAGGGTCTGTAATGGTGTCAATCCTGACCTGGCATCTTGACGAATTAATTTCTCATCACCATGACATGGCTTCCCTCGCGCTTTTCTATAGATATTTTCAAGGTGGTTGCTCAAATATATATCACTCCTTACGGCTGTTGGAGGGTATGTGAGTCCTTTTTTTTTCCAATTTTATTGCTCTTTGTAGAATTTTACGTTTACATCCCCCATTACATTTTAATTAATTTTGATTAAAATTTTGTTTTTAAGTTAGTTCAACTTTCCTTTTTTCAATTTATATTACTGTGTTCTGTCCATCATTTAAAATTTTGCCAACAAGCACCTTTGAAGATGTGTTGGCTGAAAGGGTCCTAAGGTCTTCATTACAATATGACATTCATTCTGTTTAAATTATTATATATATATATATATATATATATAGGGTTACAGTGAAAAAAAAATCTGGGTACAGTGGGTATTGAGGAAAGGATAAAAGATGAATGTGATTTATCAAGAAGATAGAAGATGGCAATTGACGTTGCATTTAAACTTTTTGAGATCATAACTATCAGGAAAGAAAGTAAACAGAAAGGGCTTTTACAGGTGGGAAGTGCAGTGCAAGAAAAGAAACTGTTTGAGAAGTGGCAGTTATATATATATATATGTGTGTGTGTGTGTGTGTGTGTGTGTGTTACGAGGATGTGTTTACATACAAAAATATTAAGGTTTAAAAAGTTGTAGTAAACTACTGTCGAGTCCTACTTGTTACAAAAAAGTTTTAATTCAGAAATTGGTTGTAAAAATAAGCAAATTAAAAATAGAACGTTTGGAAGTTTGTAGAATGTTCCAGGTAGTTTGTAAGGTTCTAAAAGTATGCAAATTAGGTGTTAGCTGCTATAAAAATAGGTTTTGTGCACAGAGCCGTCAGTTGATAGGAGGATGGGTTGACCTCTACAGCTCCGGTAGATTCAGGATGTATATCCCGCCGTAAGAATCCCTAAGTCGAATACAAAAAACTAAAACTGGAACAATTGATAAAAGGATGTGCTGACCTCATCAGCACCGGTTTCGATTCAAGGAAATATTCCAGCCAAAATAATCTTTCTAGTCGACGACAAACAAAAACTTAAAAGGATTTTGCTGTCATATCAACTCCAGTAAAAATTCTAGGATCGAGATCCAGCCGAAAGAATTTTACAGACAAAATCCGAATAACTAAAACCTGAAAGAAAACCTCATGGAACGATCTGGGTAAATACATATTTTTGCCTTTTTTATTGACCAAGCCAATAATTAGTCTTTATATATGCATTTAAAGATTTACAAAAACTATATCACTTAGCTTCCCCACCAACTTAACTGGGCAAGTTATTTGACACCTTCCCTCCCCTTCCTCATAACACTTCGCTGGGCAGTAGTAAACTATACGTTTTCTGTCTCTTGATTTGAATGCCAAACTGTATATTTGTAAATATTTTTATGTAATGTTTTGTAAATTTAATGTTTGTATTTTAACTCTGAGTTTTGGTCCATCATTTTTATTTTCCTTATGTTACAATTAACCCGTAACAATAGATATTAAATAATTTAGACATAATGTCTATTTATTTTTATTTTAATCCTCTCGCAGTCATGAATAAGAATCCTGGTATGGTGATTAAAAACAGCAACAAAAGCGCTGAATGTATTTTCATTATTTTTGTTTCCGCAAGTAGT
The DNA here is from genome assembly GCA_037127315.1 of Ascarosepion bandense. Lineage (NCBI taxonomy): Eukaryota > Metazoa > Mollusca > Cephalopoda > Sepiida > Sepiidae > Ascarosepion > Ascarosepion bandense. Next base: position 405,691 of record JBBBDQ010000736.1, read on the forward strand.
TTTCACCGCATTCAAGATCATCTTCAGAAGGTGATTGTTAAGACGTAATTAATATAGTTGTCTGTCCTGAAAAGTTGTCAGATAAAACTGACACGAAAGAAAATTCATTGTAACAATGTTCGAAAATGCTTATGACAGTAAATCTTTAAAATATCTAAGTTGTAATTATGCGAAGAAAAATGTTTTAAACATCAAAATTCCAATTTTTATAGAAACTAAAAATTAAGTCACCTCCCCTGAATGATACAATTTTGAAATCAGCCTCATATTCTTACATGTATGCTCAAAACATGTAATGGTTAAATCAAAAGATATTCATATTTAAAAACCTTTCATAACAGACAACTACATTAATTACATCTTAACAAACAACTACTAAAGATAATCTTGGATAAGATTGAAAGTACTTGGGGCTATAAAAATATAAATAATGAAAATTCCTACAGCACCTTTCTTGCTGTTTTCAATCAGCATTCTAGGAAACTTACTTGTGACTATGAAAGGATTAAAATAAAAAGTAAATAGACAAATATGTCTAAATAATGTAATAAAACATGGTTAAATGAAGATATGCTGCCTCAATACAAACACATGTATATGCACATAGACAAACATACATATATATATATATATATATGCACAGACATATATATATATATACACACACACAGATGCAGACAGAAAAATATATACATATATACACAGACATACACACACATGCACATAGACACAAACATACATATATATACACACATGCACATAGACACACACATGCACATTGACACATACATATAAATATACATGCACAGACACAATTATATATACACACACGCATGCACAAAGATACAAACATGTATATATACATATACAAACACACACATATATATATATATATACACACACACACATGCACATAGACACAGATATATATATACACACACAGATATATATATATATATATATATACACACACAGACACAAACATAGATACACATATGCACATAGACAAACATATATATATATATACACACACATGCAGAGACACAAAAATGTATATATATATATATATAAACTCATATATATATATATATATATATATATATATACACACACACAAACATATACATACACAAACACACACATATATATATATATACAAACATATATATACATACACAAACATGTATATATATATGCAGACATGCACAGACACAAACACACACATATATATATATATATATACACACACATGCACATAGACACAAACATATATACACACACATGCACATAGACACAAACATATATATATATACACACACACATGCACAAAGACAAACATATATATATATACACACACACATGCACATAGACAAACATATATATATATACACACACATACATGCACATATACACAAACACACGTAATCTATTGTACTAATGAGCACAAGGAAAAAATTTCTAAACTCCTGAAAAATTATCAGATGGCCCCTAAATTCCTAACAAAAATGACAAAGGAAATTGGTGAAAAGTGTTAAAAACATCAAAGTCTGAAAAAAAAAAAAAGAAAAAAGTGCAATGATGAAATATTGACAAATTCAGTAACAACAAAATTCGATTTGCTGAGAATTGTGAGAGACAGAGAAATAAAGTTATGAATAAAATAATGTTTAATTTTCAATCCCCCACCATGTGTCCCTTGCGTTTTTTTTTGTTCATTCGAGTCACAGTTAACATTACGTCTTCCCTGGCATAGACAGAAATCTCGGATTTGAGACAAACCAAAACGAAATATTTAATCCAGCCGAAATTTCCAGGATTTGGCTCGTAGCCGGCGAGCGATCTGAGATAGGAATAAGGAAAGAGAAAATGTTGGATGACAGGAAATTTCGAAATTGAACCCGATACAAATGACATTGGATGGAAACGCATCGGAAAAAAAAAAAAGTACACCTTCACGTCGCTTCATATTTGATTTTTCTATCTTTATATCCCGATTTCTTCTAAGAGGGGTCATTTCCAAACTGGATTGCCACCACTTGTGTTGCTACTGTTACTGCCAGAAGCTGAGATTTTCAACATTTTCTTTCTCTCATGTGGTTTGCCACCCCGACTCCTCCTACTGTCGCTTTTCTCTCGTGATTTCATTTCATAGCCCTGAAAGAAAAAAAAAATTATGTGTATATATATATATATATATATCTCCGAGTGAGTATAGAATGAGGAGAGAAAAAAGAAAAACTTTTTTCCTGTCCAAAACATTAATTTAAAACAGTGCTCGATATATGATGTATAGAGCTGTGAATATTTATGTGCGCTGTGGTACAGTGGATATCGGCTTGGAACGAGAAACCGGGGAGCCGAGTTCGAATTCCAGTTGAATTCATTGCATTCACTTATGCACAAATACCTTTGGGAAAGGTATTAATCTGTCTCTTCCCTCCAGTTATGGGTTAAATAACCGGACAGATTGGGTTCTATAGCCTTGGTCAGCAACCAGTCTACAGCAGAAAGCAATGGCAACTTACTGCGAGATAATCTTCTGCCCAGTCAGTCATGTCTCGAAAAAGACATGATCGCCCAAGCGTGTTTCACAGATGGCTCTTAACTGACTGACTGACTGACATTATTTCTTCTATATATGTCCTCTTTTCTACAATCATATGGCTGTTTCAGTGTTTGGAACCCAAAACACATCATCAGGATGTGTTTGGGTTCCAAACACTGAAACAGCCATATGATTGTAGAAAAGAGGACATATATAGAAGAAATTATGTACATGTTCTAAAACATAATTTATAATATATATATATATATATATATATATATATATAGTACTGTGCAAAAGTATCAGGACAAGAACTATTTTATTGTTTATGAGGCATATTGACAGAAAATAATTTAATTAAAGTAATTTTATTTGATTTACTCAACAAATGCTTTAACAAGAAAAAAACTTGTTACAAAATAAATTTCATATTTAATATAATAGCCTTTTTGCTTTGATCACAGCCTTCATTCTGTCAGGCATTGACATCACAAGCTTCTTCAATGGATCTAATGGTATCTTCTGCCAAGCAGCTTGTATTTGTTCACAAAGTGTGTCTTGCGAAGTAACATTAGATTTATCAATTCGAGAGGGGGGAATAAGAAAAAAGTCAGTCATATCCAAGGATAATAGAATAATGAGTAGTTCCAAAATAACTTGTTTAATAGAAAATAGGAAAAAATTAAATATAACTTCTTTTTTAATACATTTCTTTTACACCTAGTTTTAAATAATCAATATTTATTAGCAATTTACTTGGCTTTTCACCCTGTATTTGAATTTCAGTGAGGTTTTTAGGAAAATCACCCCTGTCCTAATACTTTTGCACACTACCGGTAGTGTGCAGAAGTGTTAGGACAGGGGTGATTTTAAACTTTATTTTGATGCCTCATAAAATATAAAATAGTTCTTGTCCTAATACTTTTGCACAGTACTGTACATATAAATAAAATAAAATAAAACAAAAAATTTGATATTTAAATCCGTTGGATAGCCATTTCTATGAGGAAATCCTTGCTTCTTCAGCAACACTGAAACCAAAATTTTATTTATTCAAATTCAAATTTGTTAAAAGATTTTATACCGGTAGAAGTTCGAAAACGAAAAAAAATCATCGACACACAGTAAAATAAAATGGGGTGGGATTAACAATTTTTGAATGTAAAGAAGTAAGATGGGGAAAGTTGGGTATGTTTTGTTGGGATGTTTTTTTTTTTTGACTTCTACCGGTATAAAATCTTAACACATTTGAAGTTGAATAAATAAAATTTTGATTTCGCCGTTAGCGAAGAAGTGAGGATTTCCTTGTAGAAATGGCTAACCAACAGATTTAAATATCGAAATTTTTGTTTTATTTGTTATATTTGGATAGAACTCTTCACCTTGATCAATTTTAATATTAATGAAATTAATATTAATAGAATTGGGTTTTTGGAATTTACCTATCTGATCATCCTTTTGGACTTAAAATATATATATAGATATATATATATATATATATATATATATTGTCATCTGCAGACAGATCTGTTTCACCGTATCACAGCTCATCAGTATGGTTAGACTCCGATTGCTTTTTTACCCAGGATTAAAACCCAACCGAAATGGCGTCAGTCGGCGACTCTACCCCTGGGCTATGGGCGTTCGGTAGAAGTAGGCAGACTTTTTAGAGCATATCATTATACGCGCACAATAGCTAGAGCGCTCTAATTCATTTCACTGAATGAGCGATGCATACATGCCAGAGTAGCTCCTGTTTATCAAAGTCTACTATTTTTCCAGAGTGCTCAATCAAGGTGTGAGAGCGTAAATTTTGGACTTAAAATAAATATATATATATATATATATATATATTTTAAGTCCAAAAGGATGATCAGATAGGTAAATCCCAAAAACCCAATTCTATTAATATTAATTTCATTAATATTAAAATTGATATACTAAAATTTATATATATATATATAAAATAAAAAAACAAAAAATGGTTGCACTCAATGTCTAACCGGGAAAAGAGTCTACTATAATGATCCTCACTGAGTGACCATAAACCAAGCTTAATAAACATCTACACAGGGAAAGCAATGGTTAACAAGCTAGTTTCCAGGCCATTACTGTTACAGGCTTTCTCTTGCAATTTTATTTCATATCCTTGAAAAAAAAAAAAAAAGAAAAAAAAAAGAAAAATGTTTGCACTCAAAGTCTGAGGGAGGGATGTGAGTCTACTACAATGCTCCTCACTGAGCGACCATTACTTTAATCTTGTGTATAACTAAACCAAGCTTAGTAAATATTTACACAGGGAGAGCAATAGTTAACAATCTAGTTTCCCAGGCCATTACCAGTGTAGAGAGTTTGATCATCACTGGGTGCCTCAGTATTATGCCCTCGTGCTAAGCTTAGTAAACATTAAATGTCTGTGTAGAGAGATTGACAGAGCAATGGTTAATGAGCTAGTCTCACAGACCACTGATAGTGTAAAGAGGTTGATCCTCACTGGGTGCCCCATTGTGCCAGATGTACTCTTAGTAACTGAAACATGTGCAAAAATCTTCCACAGAAAATCTTTAATTTTATAAAATCTAAACAATTTGAAATGAAAATTTTGAAAGAGTTTGTTTACTGCCATTTGCACCCGAGCTTGAAAAGAACCTGCAATCCATAGTGGACTGAGGTAAGAAATGGCTCGTAAATTTTAATGCTTCTAAAATGAAGCTGCTATCAATTAAGCATCATAGACAATCGCACCTATAGGTAAAGAGAAAGAGTGGTTTGACATTTCCTATATCAAACCACTCTTTCTCTTTACCTTCCTCTATGTAACCCCATGCGCAATAGTGGCAGTGGAATGCCTTGCTTGGGGTGAAATGATTAAAAAAAAAAATTAAAAAAAATAATATGCATAATTCATTTTTTTTCGAGAGCGGAGTGTCAGTCGTTAGTAGGTAGGGGCGTGTGTGACAAGTATTTGCCTCAACATGACACACATCACTGCAAAGTGAGGTTAGCTCAATATATCTTATCACTATGATGATAATAGTTGAATATGTTTTATTTTTTTTTTTAAGATCTTTTAAGGGTCCATATTGTGAATGCAGGACCTCCTAGAGAACGTAGCAACAGAAAGTGAGAAGAAAGGACTAAGCATAAACTTAAAGAAAACTGAATGTATGGTCATCAGCTAAAAGGTGACCCCAAAATGCAAACTACAGGTCGGAGAAACTAAAATAAAACAAGTAAAGAAATTTAATTACCTGGGAAGCATTCTGACAGAGGATGGAAAGTGAAACTCTGATATCCGAAGACGCATTAGCATGGCCAAGGACGCATTTCAAAAGCTAACCAGAGTAATGAAAGGCAGGCGAACCTCATTGAAAACAAAGAAGAGAAGGATGGATTGCTATGTGATGTCTGTTCTTCTGTTTGGCAGTTAATGTTGGACAATCTCCTCAAGGATGAAGAAGAGGCTTGAGGTAGCAGAAATGTGGTTTTACAGAAGGATGCTGAGGATACCATGGACTGAGCACGTGACTAACAACGAGTTGTTGGAGAGGATGGAAATGAGGAGAAAACTCATACTTAATATAAGAGACAGCTGAGGTTTCTGGGACATGTAATGAGGAAGGAGGGCCTGGAAAATTTGATACTCACAGGACAGATAGAGGGAAAAAGAGACAGGGGAAAGCAGGTCGAGACCTACTTGATTAGTCAGAGAAAATGGATGGCAGAGCACAGTTTGGGAGAGATACCAAGAGGAAGAATTTTGAGAGTAAACCGAGACAGAGCCAAACGGAAGTCCATGATCGCCTATGTCCTGAAGGGACATGGCACATGAAGAAGAATTGTGAATATTGCATTCATTTACATGCAAATACCTTTGGGAAAGGTATAAATTCATCTTTTCTTCCCCCAGCTATGGGTTGAATAGCATGACAAGTTGGGTTCTAGAGCCTTGGTTGGAAACCAGTCTACTGCAGAAAGAAATGACAACCTACTGCAGGGGAAAATCCTCTGCCTAGTTAGTCATATCTCAAAAGAGACATGATCGCTCAAGATCATATGACAATTAACAGACTGGCTGATTGTAAATGGGGGTGTATGTGTACCGTCCACATTGTTATGATCCATATAGTTGGAAAATTGTGGTAAGTTGGTACCCATCACTTTACTCTGACCCTCGTAATCTAATGAACAAGATACATTTTCTTCTAAGGCCTTTTAAGATTCAATTTTGTGTATGGGTGTGTATGTGCACCCATTCAACTCACCCAGTTGACTTGTTTCTCTGGCAGAATGGAATTTTGCGAAAGTAAAATGTTAATAAAGACAACTTCTTCAAAGATGAAGAGTAGACTACAGAGATGTTGCTCTACAGAAGGATGCTGAGAATACCATAGATGGAATATGTGAGCGAAAGTTTTAAGGAAAATAAAAGGAATAAAGAAAGTAAATTGATATTTAGAATATTCGAAATTGAGGACCTGAGGAAAGAAGGCTTAGATAATTTAACACTTGCAGGACATATTGAACGCAGGTTGAATAGAGGGCAATGGTGAGTAAATGGGCTTTCGTAAATGAATGGCAGATCAAAGAGTGGAAAGGAAAATAAAATAGGCAACCTTGCTAACAACTTCAATGAATAGAGAGCCGCGATCACCCATGTCCTGAATGGACATTGCACATAAAAGAAGAAATTCTTTTTTTTTTTTTACCTTGTTTGGTTTGAGAGAGTGTTTGACAAATCCGGTTGATCTTTGGACCGTTCTTGTAGGAACATCTTGTTTTTTGTGGCTGATACCTTTACCCTCCCTGTAAAACCAAAGGAAAATAACACAAGAGAAATTAAAAATCCATTTCTATACTTCCTTTCGAAAAAGTGGTCTTCAGGGATGGCTTTATCAAGTTTAGAAGGGTAAGTAACCAGAAATTAAAAAACAAAAAAAAAAAATTTTCCGCTCTGAATTTCTAGAATGAGGAATTTTTTTTTTTTTTTAATCATATCACCCCAAGCAAGGCAATAATGCCACTGATGCGCAGGGGGTACGTAAGAATAAAAAGAATGGAAACAAGAAAGCCGGAAACCACATCCTAAACAGGGAACAAGGGATGAGCCTCTTCACCTGTTCAATAGATGTGGGTGGAGTGTGAACTGGGCGATAGTTTAGTCTATCTACTCCAATGGCAATCACAAGTGACATAATTGTGCAAATTTTTTTTCGGTAAGGGGAAAAAACCCTGAAACCCATGACCTTTTAATGTACACATAGAAATTACCATACAAAAAAAAAAAAAAATTATTTTTAAAATAGGAAAACACAACAATCTGTATTAAACATTTTAATTTTCAATTAGTTAATATAATGTTCACTTAATAAGTTTTTAAATTAACCTCAACAAATCTTAAAAATTATTTACACTATTTAAATGTAGACTAATGTCCTCATCTTTATTGTAATCGCATTGTGCATATCAAACCTACACAGAATTTCTAACTGAACTCTTTATTCAATCTACAAGGTTAAACTGTTCTTGTTCCATTGGTCATGCCTAGGGATATCTCATGTAGTTCTTATTTTCAGTTACTGATCGCCCTGTACAAGTACACACTTCCCAGCCCATGGATTGAACTCACAATTACTATGTCACAAACTAACACTGTAAACCATTAGGTTATCATACCGAAGGACTATCTTGAGTCTAGAACTCTAAGCCTTAAAATTAACCTGCATGCTGTTTTATTTTCTTTTATAATCATTTCACCCCAAGCAGGGCAGGACTGCCACTGGTGTGCAGGGAGTTACAGTGAAAGAAAAAACAAGGTACAAGGAAGGTTGAAGAAAAGATAAGAGATAGATGGGAATCAAGGAGATAGAAGATGACAATTGACGTTGCATTTAAACTTTTGGAGATTGTAGCTATTGAGATGATGAAGAAAGGATAAGAGATAGATGGGAATCAAGTAGATAGAAGATGGCAATTGACGTTGCATTTAAACTTTTGGAGATTGTAGCTATCAGAGAAGCAAATAAAAAAAAGGGCATTCCACAAACGACAAGTGCGAGAAAAGAAACTGTTAGAGTAGATGCAGTAGTTACATTTAACTATTTCGATAGTAAAAGGGGTAAAACCTTGATGCAAATCTCATAACGTGTATAAATGACGTGGTTGGGGAAACAAGGAAAAAAAGTTTGTCAGAGAAGTTGCCATGAAAATACTTGTAGAAAAGACAGAGGGAAGCCACATCACGTCAGTGAGAAAGCAAACAAAGGCAAACTGCCAATTCAGGATCAATTATATTATCGATTATACTGCCTCTCAGGTTTGACTGCTGCTGAATATTTGCCGTCAGTTGTCTTTCTTTGTTAATGACTCCCATTTTGTATTTTTTTTTTTTAATCATATCACCCCGAGCAAGGCAGTAACGCCACTGATGTGCAGGGGGCTAAGTAAGAGTGAAAAGACTGAAAAAGAGAAAGCCAGAAACCACATCCTAAACAGGGAACAAGGGATGAGCCTCTTCATCTGATTTTTATGGTGACACAAGGCCATAACTATGGAGCCCCCAGCAAGGATCGAACTCCCTATTCAATTGTAATCTATCTAGTGAGACAAGTTTAGTAATCATTATACCATGTTGAAATGTCCGAAATGATGTTGTAAGGGTAGCTTAGATATAGCAGAAGTTGATATAGTTTTAAAATCAAATTGAACAGCTTATTTCAAATTCTTCAGATATTTCCATCAACTTCTTCTCAATTATGGTTGACTGCAGAATCAGGCCAGAGATAAGACAGAAACAGTGCAGGTTCATCAAGAACACTGGAACAAGGAACGCCATACTTATGATTAGGATGCTCTCCGAAAGGGCCATACAAATGAAGAAGGATTTGTACCTATGTTTTATTGATTATGTGAAGGTATTCAACAAAATATGACATAAAAAATTGATGGAGATGCTCGGCAGCCTCAACATTTTTGGGAAAGACATCAGAGTAATCAAGAATCTCTACTGGCAGCAAACTGCCTGCATACGAACAGGTAACGAATATCAGCAGATATACAAAGATAGAAAGAGGCGTAAGACAAGGATGTGTCTTTTCGCCGGATCTGTTCAACTTGTACAGCAAGAATATTTTGAAGACCCTAGATGACACGCCAGGATTTGTTATTGGAGGCCTCAACTTAAACAACATAAGATATGCAGATGATACAGTGCTGATAGCAGACACAGAAAGGAAAATACAAGACCTCCTACAGAAGGTAGCTGTGGAGAGTGACAAAAATGGACTACAAATAAACTTTAAGAAAATTGAATGCATGGTCATCTGCAAAAAGAGCAACCCAAAATGCCAAATACAGGTGGGAGATACTAGAATCAAGCAAGTACAAAAATTTAAATACCTAGGAAGTGTTCTAACAAGAGATGGAAAGTGTGACACAGAGATCCGTAGGCGAATTGGTATGGCAAAGGACGCATTCCAGAAACTGAGTAAAGTACTAAGACACAGAAAAATTTCACTAGAAACAAAAAAGAGAGTACTGAATTGCTATGTTATGTCGGTTCTTCAATACAACAGTGAATGCTGGACAATATCATTGAAAATGAGGACAAAACTGAAAGCAGCGGAAATGTGGTTCTACAGAAAGATCCTGGGGATATCGTGGACTGAGCAGGTGAGCAACGATAAGGTGCTGGAAAGAATAGTAACGAAAAGGAAATTAATAGTGAGCACCAGGAAGAGACAACTGAAGTTCTTGGGACATGCAATGAGAAAGGAGGGCTTGGAGAACCTGATATTGACAGGCCAGATAGAAGGAAAGAGACAGAGGAAGGCAGCGGATAACATATTTGCAGGGCCTAATCAGGTGGATGACAGAATGGGGGTTGTGGGGTGTAACAGGAGCAAACATACTAAAAACCACCAGGGATAGGGAGACGTAGAGAACCATGATTGCATATGTCCTGAAGGGACAGGGCACATAGAAGAAGAAGAATTTGTAATAGCTTGAAATATCAGATGACTACAATGGTTACGACCACAAATACAGCTAGGAACAAAATTCTAACTAAACTTGTTGGCCATAAATGTCTAGAAAAATTTTACTATTTTTAAAGATTGCTTACTTTCAGCTCACTTTTAAAAAACAAAAAGCCGCCCGGTTCACACTCCACCCATGTCTATTGAACAGGTTAAGAAGCTCATCCCTTGTTCCCTGTTTAGGATGTGGTTTCCGGCTTTCTCTTTTCCAATCTTTTCACTTTGTTTTTTTTTCAATTGGAGTTGATAGATCTATCTATTGCCCGGTTCACATTCCACCCACGTCTATTGAATAGGTTAAGAGGCTCATCCCTTGTTTCTTTCTCTTTTCCAATCTTTTCACTATTACGTAGCCCCCTGCACATCAGTGGTGTTACCACCTTGCACGGGGTGATACGATAAAAAAAAAAAAAACCTACCCCCAGAACAAAGATGTTATTTATAGTTGTAAAGATAATGTTTATCTCATGTTTCCTTCAAATAGAAAAACCAATATTTTTTCCACTTATAATTGTACTAGCAGTATAGCTTGGTGTTGCTCGGGTGTAATGAAAGTTTTAAAACTAATCCATGGTCCTGGAGCTCAGACTCTTTGGACGTTGGCATGAATGACTAAAAAGTAATAGTTGTTTCCAGTTAAAGCGAAACCGTAGACTGAAAGAAAAATGAACGGATGCAAGTCAAATTTTCATTTCCTGGTATTGATATCAAATAAGTTTTTTTTGTCGTAAACTGAATTTTGAAGGCTAAATAAGTCCTCTGAGTAAATGGTATCATGGCTGAGACTAAGAACTACAATTATACCTACTTAGAGCCAAACCCGAAGCAAAAACTAAAATAAAAGGGCTGAAAAAAATACAGACATACAGGCAGATAAACAGACTTGAAACTTCAAATTTCTCCTCCTTATTCTGTATTGTAATATTGTGTTATATAAAGATTTATTTTGTGTCCCTCAACACAATTATTACACAAAGCTAATAGGCTCCTAAATCAACTACAGTGTAACCCTGATATAAGAGATTTGTCGGGACCAGATAAAAGTTATCTTATATCCGGGTTTTTCTTATATCCGGGTTTGGTCTATTTTATATACATTACCACAGGCTCTAATTTTGGACCAGAGAAAATCTCTTATATCCGGATTTCTCTTATATCCGGGTTATACTGCATAATGATATATAGGGAGAATGAAGTAAGATTAACAACTCATCCCTAATAAATAACCACACATGCCTAAGATATATTCCTTGGTTCAGACCTTTACAGAAAAAACCTGCCATGACACATCTACAGGATCAAATCATCCGCATTCCCTTTGTATTCCATTAGTAAGAAGGAAGTTCCATTTTTGTTGCTGTTTCTGTAACAAACTTTTTTTTTACGGGGCAGGGTTGTTAGCCCTGCTCCCAACCCCCAAACCTGGAGGACCGGTGGACCATTCTTGGTCCTTACGTTTACAGCACCTAGTATTCCCAAATGGTGACCCATTTAAGTACTGACCAGGCTCGATGTTGCTTAACCGGTTCCCGTCCGATCACCGGTGCATTCAACACGTGTAGTCGTAGACACTAAGCCTGTGCAAATAGTTGGGGTTTAGGAGAGATACGAAGAGGGAAAAATTTGAGAGTAACAACAGACAGAGCCAAGTGAAATCCATGATTGCCTACATCCTGAAGGGACACAGCACATGAAGAAGACTGGTTATCATGCAAGGCTATAAAATCCAGTCTACCCTGCTATTTATCTATAGCTTCCCAAGATACATTATGAAAAACTCCCAAGAGAATGCTTCCCTGATCACTGCAGTTTTACCCTCTTCAAGTCTAGGGTTAACGATTATTTTTCTAAATATATCCTTATGAACTGCATTTCTTACTACTTTCTCAACCTTAATCAACCCCCTATCTTGAGTGGCTCTTGGGCTTTGCATTTGGTGAACAATTAGTAAAAAAATTAAAAAAAAAAAAAGGTGTAGTTTGTCCTACTTACTCATTCTTTGGTGCCAAATTTGGTTGAGGAATTTCTCCATTTTCCTGTGCTTTGTAAATGTCAAGAAGATTCTGAATGTCTTGGAGGGAACTTGCAGTTAGTCCTGATGGGAATGAATTTACAGAAGATCCTAGAAAAGAAAATTATATATATTATAGATGTGGTCTATCAGAAAAGAAATAGGATTGGCATCACAGAAAATTTGTCAAATAAAAACTACAATATAAAAAATTTCCCCAAAACTAGAGCCAAGAAAAAGTGTAAAATTACTTCAATGAAAGGAACATTGAATACGAGATATTAAAACCAAACATATTCCTTTAAACTGACAAGGTATAAATACAGCACAAAACTTTCTAGCTATGTATGGGAAATGAATGAAAGGAATAACAAAATTCCTACTGGGAAATAGGTTGTGAGAAAGACCTGTGTATTTTGTATTGGGAATAAAATGTGTAAAGGAGAAATTGTCAATTTGACTCTTAGCAAGCTATGAACATCGATAGAAATATTTATGTAAAATTTGTCAATTTTGTTTCTCTTCACCCCCTTTACCGGCAGCATTTTTATTTGTGTATCTTTGGATGGGAAATCTAATTTCACTGCTTGACAATACATAATTGGTAGAAACCACAGCAACGTGAAGCCTGGTTATGGTTTGTGTAGTAATACTAAGAATTTATAAACCATTGTATCAACCATTACAATATATATATATATATATATATATATATATATATATAATCTAGAAAAAAATTTTTTACACAGACACTCACATGTCTATATTTAAATTTTTTTTGAGGGGAGGGGGGAATATTTTGAGGATCAACTGTTGTACCATTTGGGTCTGACAAACAGCAATGATAACATCATTATGCAGTGAAATATGTATTACCCATTGAAATTGTAGTAAATCAAAAATCTTTTCAAAATTATATTACTCTGTTAAATTAAATAAATGAATTTAACAATGAGTCCTTTTGAGTTCGTTTCTATTAGAATTTACCTGGATAGTATACCAAGTGTGCTATGTTATATATATATATATATATATATATATATATATATATATATATACATACACACACAATTTTTTTCTTTCATTTTTTGATCTGATGATGTCTAGAAAAGTGAAATCTGCCATCAGATTCCCTGTCTTGCCGTAGTGGATTCTCTATACAATAAACCTCTCTTCTTTCATCTAGGCATGTGTTGCTGTTCTTTCACTCGAGTACCACCTTGTCTGTAATCTCTTTAAAGGATACAACACAAATCAAGCAATAACTGAAATTAATATTTTTCAAAAGATGTATCACCATCATAAGTAAAAATGACAAATGAATAAATTTGGTTGATTGATGAAATTTTAGAAATCATGAAGCTTTTCTCAATATAAACCCAAGCAAAAAACAAAAACAATAAAACCCCAAAAAACAAAACAAAAAACAAATTTAAATCCTAAAGAGATCTCATCAGTTCTGTGCTAAAAATTCTTTTTTTTTTTATCACTCTTATGGCCTATGGAACTCCCTTCTAGCTCCATGATTTCCAGCCAACTTTAATCAGCAAAAATTTAAATGCAATGTTAATTGCTATCTACTGTCCTCCTGAAACATTAATAATGAGCAGGGAGACTAAGTCTTCCTGCTCATTATTAATGTTTCTGCTCTTAATTCTTTCACACTCTGCATCCCATTGTGTCTTAGTAGCTTTATTGCCTTGCATGGAATGATAGCGATTAAATGATTAAAAAAAAAATTAAAAATGTATTCTTTGTCTGTCATATCCAATCATTATCATTACTCAAGTTTCTACTTGTAGCAGATGAATTCCGTTAGCTCATTGAGGCAGCACATGTACTGAAGCTGCAGTGGATGTGGTGCGTCCTGGGCATGGCAAGAGCCTGACATTGCCAAACCCTCTCAGCTTGGTTTTGAATTGAATATTTTCTTTTCTGTGGATCGCTATGATGTCTGCCTTTCTGTATGGCAGTGAACATATATGACTATATCGAATCCATTGCTAAATCCGCTGCTATGAAAGTCGGTTCTCTGTGTAGGGCCCGGAAGTTTTTTCCGTCTAAATCTATCCTGCACATTTACAAATCTACCATCCGCCCGTGCATTGAATACTGCTGCCATATCTGGTCGGGTGCCCCTGCTGTTCTCCTTGGGCTTCTCGATAAGGTTCAGAGGAGGGTCTGTAATGTGATAGATACCGACTTGGCAGACCGCCTGCAGTCTCTCTCCCACCGGCGAGACGTGGCTTCCCTGTGTCTCTTCTATAAATACTTTCACGGCTTCTGCTCCGATGAACTTAGATCACTGGTGCCCCCTAAATACGAATTTGCACGAGATACTAGATTAGCAACTAGATCCCACCCTTTTACAGTGAAACCGATAAAATGCAGCCGTAACTTCTACTCCAACAGTTTCTTTCCTCGCACTTCCCGACTGTGGAATTCCCTTCCAAACGATTGCTTCCCTGATGGCTACAATCTCCAGGAGTTTAAATGTAAGGTCAATAGACACCTCCTACCACACTAACCTGCTCCCATTCTATCAAGCACTCTTCCCATCTGCCCGACCCTCATCCTCGGTATCCTTACTCATCTGTCACCTTTCTCCTGACATTCCCTATGTCTATCCACTCCTTCTCTTTACCTTCCCCTATGTAGCCCCATGCGCAATAGTGGCAGTGGAATGCCTTGCTTGGGGTGAGATGATTAAAAAAAAAAAAAAAAAACATTGGATGATCTCCTCAAGGATGAAAAAGAGGCTCGAAGCAGCAGAAATGTGGTTTTACAGAAGGATGCTGAGGATAACATGGATCTAGCACGTGACTAACGATGAGGTGATGGAAAGGATGGAAACATGGAGAAAACTCATACTTAACATTAAGAAGAGACAGATGACGTTTCTGGGACATGTAATGAGGAAGGCAGGCCTGAAGAATTTAATCCTCACAGGACTGATAGAGGGAAAGGGAGATAGGAAAGCAGTACGAGACATACTTAATCATCATTTATCCATCACAACCAATGGTGCATAGGGCAGCAACTTTTTGTTGCTGTTTCTGTAACAAACTTTTTTTTTACGGGGCAGGGTTGTTAGCCCTGCTCCCAACCCCCAAACCTGGAGGACCGGTGGACCATTCTTGGTCCTTACGTTTACAGCACCTGGTATTCCCAAATGGTGACCCATTTAAGTACTGACCAGGCTCGATGTTGCTTAACCGGTTCCTGTCCGATCACCGGTGCATTCAACACGTATAGTCGTAGACACTAAGCCTGTGCAAATAGTTGGCAGAGTGGGGTTTGGGAGAGATACGAAGAGGGAAAAATTTGAGAGTAACAACAGACAGAGCCAAGTGAAATCCATGATCGCCTACATCCTGAAGGGACACAGCACACGAATAAGACTGGTTATCAAGCAAGGCTATAAAATCCAGTCTACCCTGCTATTTATCTATAGCTGGTGGGAAGTAGAGATGGATTCATACCTTTGGGAAAGGTATTAGTATACAAGTGAATGTAATGAACCTGACTGGAATTTGAACTTGGCTCTTTGGTTCCTAGCTGTAAACCTTTCACCAATGTGTCTCCTGTAGCAGATTGCAAACCAACCAAACCTTATTTCCTGCCATTTATGATGATCTCGTAAAAGCTTATTTAGTGTTTGTTACTCATTAATTAGTGACCACAGAATTATGCGATTCCTTCACTTCCCTTTCCAAGCATCAGATACTTTGCCACAGATCGTATCGAAGATGAAGTGGTTATTATGGCTTACCTATTTTTTCATGATGACTGCTTCTTTCCCTTCACATATGATCAGCCATGCCTGATTTCATTGTCTCGCCTTTCACTATGGCTTTCAATGTTTCTCCAGCCTTACTTTTAAGAAGCAATTTGTTTCACTTTTATATTCTTTTCTACTCGTTTTGGAGTTTTTTTTTACAGTTAGATTGGTTTGGTTTTGTTTGTTTCATGGCATATCAACCCCTTGGTGGTGGGGGGTCATTTAATGCTGAAGCATTAGTTCTTTCAAAAACATTTTTGTTGGTAACATTTTTCCTTCAAAAACATTTTTGTTGGTAACATTTTGCCTTCAAAAACATTTTTGTTGGTAACATTTTGCCTTCAAAAACATTTTTGTTGGTAACATTTTGCCTTCAAAAACATTTTTGTTGGTAACATTTTGCCTTCAAAAACATTTTTGTTGGTAACATTTTGCCTTCAAAAACATTTTTGTTGGTAACATTTTGCCTTCAAAAACATTTTTGTTGGTAACATTTTGCCTTCAAAAACATTTTTGTTGGTAACATTTTGCCTTCAAAAACATTTTTGTTGGTAACATTTTGCCTTCAAAAACATTTTTGTTGGTAACATTTTGCCTTCAAAAACATTTTTGTTGGTAACATTTTGCCTTCAAAAACATTTTTGTTGGTAACATTTTGCCTTCAAAAACATTTTTGTTGGTAACATTTTGCCTTCAAAAACATTTTTGTTGGTAACATTTTGCCTTCAAAAACATTTTTGTTGGTAACATTTTGCCTTCAAAAACATTTTTGTTGGTAACATTTTTCCTTCAAAAACATTTTTGTTGGTAACATTTTTCCTTCAAAAACATTTTTGTTGGTCAACATTTTTCCTTCAAAAACATTTTTGTTGGTCACTTAAATTTTTCCTTAAAAACAAAAATGTTTTTCCTTGGTAACATTTTTCCTTCAAAAATGTTTCTTGGTAACATTTTTCCTTCAAAAATGTTTCTTGGTAACATTTTTCCTTCAAAAATGTTTCTTGGTAACATTTTTCCTTCAAAAATGTTTCTTGGTAATATTTTTCATTCAAAAAAGTTTTGTTGGTAATATTTTTCCTTCATAAATTTTTATGTATGTATTTCATAAAAGTTTGTTTTTATACTTTCATAGTTTGTTTTGTTTTACGGTTTATCAACCCATCTTGGGTCATTTAACGCCAAATCGAATTATTAAAAATCAAACAAAAAGTTAAGAACAATTTCAAGAAGTTTGTATATTTAACAAATCAACATATATAATAGACTTATATATTTAGACAAATTCATATATTTAACACATTTTAAATTATTAAAATAATTTCATAAAAATGTATATATTTAATTTGGCTGCTTAAATTTTATGGCATAACCACTGTCACGGGTTATCTGAAGCCAAATCCAGCCTACATACATTATATGTATATGTATTACATATACAAGATTTGCAAACACACATATACTTTCATAGTGTTTTGACCTCTGTTTGAAGAGTTAACTATTTGCCATAGCTGGGACCTTAACAGATGCTGCCACTCCGGGTCAGAGTGGACTTAGGAACAACAGCAATTAAGAAGTGGTTCCATGCTCCTCACAACCTCATAATCAGAGGCCTTGCTGCCGGATGCAGTTTAACATCATGCCCAGGACCTTTACAGTCAGAAGCAATTACAATATTTGTATTTTTGACAAATATGTCGCACATCAAAGTTGGTAAATTTTCATGTTGGTTTCAATGGGACCTTATGAAGCTATGGTCAGAGAAACATAGCGTAAACCATTTTTTCAAAGCAAGTCATATGATGTCCAACATAATTATTCTTTATTTTTAGTTTACTCGACTTGAGTAAAAGCTAAAACTTACTCTGAAAATATCCATTTGTTTGTCATTGGTTAAATGCAGTTTCGAGTTTCATGCATGTGACAATTGTCAGGTGCAGATTCAAAACTGTTTTGTTTTCAATTGCCACATGCAATCAGAATTGCAGTGAATGGAGAACAACAACATTTTTATTTTGAAACACAAAGAAAAAAGGAAAATAGCAGGAAATGTTTTCTGCTGAAAGAATTCACATCACAGAAATTCTTTTCATGTCACTCAACTAGCTTCAAGAAAAGATGAAGTAACCAAAAATAGAAACGTATTTTCCTCTTTTGCTTACCTGGATGAAATGAAGCCGTAGGTAGTTGTTGGGGTTGGCTAATCTCCAGAGGAAAATGCTGAGTTTGTACAAGACGTTCTGGCTTTTCTTGAGACTGGCAAAGCAATAAAACATAATGCTTTAATTTAGAATAAATAAATAAAAAATAAAAAAGCCAAATTAAAGAGAAAGAAAGAAAAAAAGGTAAAAAAAGGAATGAAAGAAAAAGAACAGGAAATGACGACCTTGAATCCATAGCTAAACCTGCTGCTCAAAAGGTTGGTTCCCTTTGTAGAGCTAGCAAGTTATCTTTGTCTAAATCTATCTTCAGTCAGTTAAGTGCCATACGTGATACACGCTTGGGCGATCATGTCTTGAAAGAGACATGACTGACTGGGCAGAAGATTATCCTGCAGTAGGTTGCCATTGCTTTCTGTGGTAGACTGGTTGCCAATTAAGGCTATAGAACCCAATCTGTCCTATTATTTGACTAATAGCTAGAGGGAGAAGAGATGTATTATATTATTAAGTAATAATTAGTGGGGGATCAGTTTATTACTTCATAACAATATAAAATCGATCCCCCACTTTATGCCAAGTAGCAGCCTTAATCATGATTCCAACTATTATATTCAGTCAGTCAGTTAAGTGCCATACGTAATACACGCTTGGGTGATTATGTCCCGAAAGAGACATGACTGACTGGGCAGAAGATTATCCTGCAGTAGGTTGCCATTGCTTTCTGCAGTAGACTGGTTGCCAATCAAAGCTATAGAACCCAATCTGTCCTGTTATTTAACCCATAACTGGAAGGAATAGATGGATTAATACCTTTCCCAAGGGTATTTGTGTGTAAGTGAATGCAATGAATTCAGCTGGAATTTGAACTCGGCTCCCTGATTTCTCGTTCCGAGCCGATATCCAATGCACCACAACGCACATCTTACACATATATAAATCTACCATCCACCTGTGCATTAAATACTGCTGTCCCATCTGGTTGGGTGCCCCTGCTCTTCATCTCAGGGTTCTTGACAAAATCCAACGGAGAATCTGTAATGTAATTGATCCCAACCTGGTAGCTCAACTCCAGTCACTTTCTCACCGACATAATGTGGCTTCCCTCTGTCTCTTCTACAAATACTTTCACGGCTTTTGTTCTGATGAGCTTAGCTCGCTGGTGCCCACTCTGCATGAATTTAGTCAAGCTACTAGACTAGCAACTAGGTCCCACCCTTTTACAGTGAAACCAATTGAATGTAACAGCAACTTCTACTTTAACAGCTTCTTTGCTCACACTTCCCACCTGTGGAATTCTCTTCCGTATACTTGCTTCCCTGAAAAACCACAATCTCCAAGAATTTAAATGCAAAGTCAATTGCCATCTCTTATCTTCCCCAACAACCCTTGTATCTTTTTGTTCTTCCTTTACGCTCTACTTTCATGCAGTTCTCTTCACACCTGTATTCACATCCTGTTCTTACTCATTCTCTGACTCCCCTGTAACTTGTTCCTCTTTCTCATCTCACCTCTTCAGTAACCCCCTGCACACCAGTTGTGTTGTTTGGGGTGAAATGATAAAAAAAGAGAATGAAAAAGGAAAGAAAAATACAGAAAAAGAAAATGTAATGAAATAAGGAAAAAAACAAAAAAAAAACCAAAACAAAAGAAAAAATAATTTTTTTAGCAATGAAAAAATACAAAAAAAAATACAGAACCAATAAAAGAACAGGAATTAGGAAGACAGAAGATAATGTTTGATATTGCATTTATATTGTTGTAGAAACTGTTAGTATAGCATGTACGGTTACATCTAACCATTTCAACTATAACATAGTTAGACCTAACTGCCAATCTAGTACAGCGCTTGAATTTGTAAATTTGAGGTACCAAAAAGGAGAGCTACCATGAAAATATTTATAGAAAAGTCAGAGGGAAGTTATAGTTGTGGGAAAGTGACTGAAGCTGAGATGCCAGATCAAGACTGATAACATAGCAGATTCTTGTTTGGATTTGATCAAGAATCTCTAAATACATTTTTCAATTTAAATACAGGAGAAGTCATAAAAATGATATTAAAGGGCTGCACATTTTGGCTTAGACACATTTCCTTTTAACCAGGGGTTGTTGCCAGATATTTAATTAAAATTGTGTGTGTTTTACTTCAAGTCTAAATTGAAAATTTCTGCTCAGATACAGTGTGTGTGTGTGTGTATATATATATATATATTTCTAATTTTTGAGTGTTGTATTTTTGTCTGAATTTCTGGGATGAGTTATCACTGACACGACATTAAGACTACTGTCCTCGTCATCATTACCACAAAGTTTCAGCCATTTTTAACAGTTCAGGTAATTTACAAGGAATTCTGAATTGAATCCTTTATTCAATTTATGAGGATAGACTGCTCATGTCTCAGAATATCTTGTCTAGTTCTTATTCCTAATACTGGGTTAAGTAAATATTGCCTGGCCTAGAGACTTAATTCACAATTACTATGTCACCAAATTTATAAACCCTGAAGTCCTAGGGAACAATTCTCTGTTGAAAACTTGCTGTCATCTGTCTTTTTCTTTCTTTATTAGCAGCTTTGATATTGTATTCATTTCTATGGAGGCCATCATAGACTAGCCTATGTGCTGATTCTTTTCAATGTCTAACGCATCAGTATTCTTCCTTGTCCAGTATTTTCACTTCAATCCCAAGGGGATGTTGACTGCTTCTTTCCCTTCACATATGATCAGCTGTGCCTGATTTCATTGTCTCACCTCTCACTATGGCTTTTAATGTTTCTCCAGCCTTACCTTTATGAGGCAATTTGTTTCACTTTTGTATTCTTTTCTACTCGTGTTAGGTTTTACTTAGCAGATATTTCTTCATAGAGTAGAACTGCTTCAGAATATTGTCCTGATGTTGTATGGGCCACTGAATCTTTTCCAATAAGACCTCGATGTAGGATAGACTGAGAATGTCCTGGTTTCCCTCTTTAACCTTTCTGTTTCCACATGTAGAGGTTGATTTTCTGCTTGCAGGGTAATTGTTATTCTAAAGTATACACTTGATACTGATCACTTTTTGATAATGTACGATAAAGTCATCAGACAATCACTTTCTTTCTTTCTTTCTTTCTTTCTTTCTTTCTGTACAGATGATGGGAACTGAAGTTGAGGTATTGTCCAGTGACATAAGAGATGTTTTAAAGCCATTCTCTGTGTAAGTCATTGGTTATTCTGAAAAGGTGGAGTGAGCATTTTACTCTTCTTTCAATAGCGGAGGGGGATTAAAAGGCAGCTAGCATGAGAGGACAAAGAGGGTGGCAAGAACAAACAGATTAAAAGGGTAGCAGGAGCAAACAGATTAAAAGGAGGCCAGGGGCAAACAGATTAAAAGCATGGCCGGGAGCAAACAGATTAAAAGGGGGCCGGGAGCAAACAGATTAAAAGGGGGCCGGGAGCAAACAGATTAAAAGCATGGCAGGGGCAAACAGATTAAAAGGGGGCCGGGAGCAAACAGATTAAAAGGGGGCCGGGAGCAAACAGATTAAAAGGGGGCCGGGAGCAAACAGATTAAAAGGGGGCCGGGAGCAAACAGATTAAAAGGGGGCCGGGAGCAAACAGATTAAAAGGGGGCCGGGAGCAAACAGATTAAAAGGGGGCCGGGAGCAAACAGATTAAAAGCATGGCAGGGGCAAACAGAGTAAAAGCATGGCAGGGGCAAACAGATTAAAAGCATGGCAGGAGCAAACAGATTAAAAGGGGGCCGGGAGCAAACAGATTAAAAGGGGGCCGGGAGCAAACAGATTAAAAGCATGGCAGGGGCAAACAGAGTAAAAGCATGGCAGGGGCAAACAGAGTAAAAGCATGGCAGGGGCAAACAGAGTAAAAGCATGGCAGGGGCAAACAGAGTAAAAGCATGGCAGGGGCAAACAGAGTAAAAGCATGGCAGGGGCAAACAGAGTAAAAGCATGGCAGGGGCAAACAGAGTAAAAGTATGGCAGGGGCAAACAGAGTAAAAGCATGGCAGGGGCAAACAGATTAAAAGCATGGCAGGGGCAAACAGATTAAAAGCATGGCAGGGGCAAACAGATTAAAAGGGGGCCAGGAGCAAACAGATTAAAAGGGGGCCGGGAGCAAACAGATTAAAAGGGGGCCGGGAGCAAACAGATTAAAAGGGGGCCGGGAGCAAACAGATTAAAAGGGGGCCGGGAGCAAACAGATTAAAAGGGGGCCGGGAGCAAACAGATTAAAAGGGGGCCGGGAGCAAACAGATTAAAAGGGGGCCGGGAGCAAACAGATTAAAAGGGGGCCGGGAGCAAACAGATTAAAAGGGGGCCGGGAGCAAACAGATTAAAAGGGGACCGGGAGCAAACAGATTAAAAGGGGACCGGGAGCAAACAGATTAAAAGCATGGCAGGGGCAAACAGAGTAAAAGCGTGGTAGGGGAAAACAGTATAAAAGCGTGGCAGGAGCAAACAAATTGAAATGGTCGCATGGGCAATCAAATTTAAAGGGTCGCATGGGCAAACAAATGAAAAGGGGTCCAGGAGCGAACAAAGAGGGTGGCAGGAGCAAACAAACTAAAAGAAAGGCTAGGGAGGGAACACATTAAATTAAGACAGCATGATTAAAAGGATGCATTTTCCCATTTGGAATTGCTACAGTTGGCTAATGTCGGATTTTACAAGTTAAAAAAAAATCAAGTTATTGCAAATTTTTTTTTTTTAA
This sequence comes from Ascarosepion bandense, assembly GCA_037127315.1. Lineage (NCBI taxonomy): Eukaryota > Metazoa > Mollusca > Cephalopoda > Sepiida > Sepiidae > Ascarosepion > Ascarosepion bandense. Next base: position 428,927 of record JBBBDQ010000736.1, read on the forward strand.
TGACAATATTTCTTTTTTATTTGCAGAAAAAAGAAAAACGATTGCACTGAGAATTGTAATGGCATCTAAATTTTTTTGGCAGAGTCAGAAATGAAACATGAGATTGGGAATTTCACTAAACCTAAAAATCAACCAGTACGACACTGGACAACTGGACATGGTTCTTATCTGTTCCCTTGGAAAACACATGGCTCAGATTTACACTTTTAGAATTAGTCTGGCAAAAGAAAAAAACCAGATAAAGAATAAACATTTTTGACAGGTAACTGATTATGGGTCCATATCAATATTCACTCAGTCGATATTCTGAAAGATTTGCAGGAAATAAGAGCATATCAAAATATTGCAACGGATGTTTTCGTGCTGCCCCCTTTCGCCTGAGAGACAAATGCATCTTTGTTCCAAATATTGAATTAACAAATTCTGATATTTTAACTTTTGCTTACACAGAAGGAAAAAATGTTAAAGATTAAAAATAAATGGTTGGGGGTAAAGTTTAACAAAACATACCCCACAAAACTGTAGATCTAAAAGGATGGTTTTTCTCTAGACTTCTATTACTGCTTGTTAACTTTCCTCTATGGTACCGAGATTTTATGACTTTCAGTGCAGTACTAAATTGGCTGTAAGGTCTCATCATTTTACAGTGGAAATGGTGAGATGCAATTGCAAGTTCTATACTAACACTTTCTTCTTGTTTGTGGAACTCTTCTGGCTATTTGCTTTCTAGTTAAGTTTGATCTTTAAAAATTTTAATTCATTGTCAATTATCATCTTTTCTTAATTCCTGTTCTTTCATTGTTCTCTCTCCTTAATGTTTTTTTTTCTTTCATTCTTTCACTCAGTAATCCCTTCCATCTTAGTGACTTTATTGCCTTACTTGGTGTGAAATGATGAAAAAAAAAACAGTTTTTTCGAATTTTAATAACAATCAAATAAGGATTTATATTAGAACCTTGAATAAGTTCTTGCCGTTTTCCAACAGATGACATTCCCAAAACTGCATGCCTACAGTTTCAGATGGTAACACATCTATAAGGAAGTACTATAAGCAAGCCTAACATTCAGTGTATGTCATTTTGCTGAAGTGTAAACAACTTTGTTTTTCATAGTATTAAACATATCGAATTTGGTGCAGGGAATATTACTGCACTACTTTATTCAAAATAAATCTGCAGCTCAAGCACACAACATTCTTGAGGCTTTTGGTGACCTTGCTCTGTCAGAAACAACATGCAAGTTGGTTTAGGTGCTTTGAAAATAATGATTTTGATGTTGAAGATAAAGAATGCTTTGGCACATCAAAAAAGTTTAAAGACGAATAATTGGAAGCAAACTCACTAAAATCATCATGAGAGATTGCTATCGACTATAATTGATGCGTTTGAGCTGAACACGGAAGAAAAAATGGCTGCTATACAACCAGAGACATAAAGTGATTTTGCAACATGACAGTGCTATGCCAAATGTCACAAAGTAGGTGGAAACTTACTTGGAAACACTTAAATGGGAACTCCTACCTCACCCAATATATTCACCAGACATTGCTCCCTCTGATTATCATTTGTTTCTATTGATGGCACATGGCCTGGCTGAGCAACACTTTCATTCTTATTAAGATGCCAAAAAAAGGGTTGACTCATGATTAACCTCAAAAGATGTGCTGTTTTTCCCACATGGAATTCAAATGCTGCTAGAAAGATGGGCAAAAGTAGGGGCTAGCAATCGATCTGCAAGTTTTTGGATCTGGTCAAAGTACCATTCAGCTGGCTTCGAATCAAAGAATTCTTGACACGCTTTCTCGACTTCATCAAACGAGTCGAATTGGCAGCCCTTCAGAAAGTGTTGCATTGAGCGGAAAAGGCCGTAATCTGATGGAGCACAGTCAGGACTGTAGGCTGGATGTGGCAGAACCTCAACGTCATCCAGCTCTTGTCTTTGGTCTTCCTGGCAGTGTGTGGCTTGGCATTGTCCTGCTGCATCAAATTGTGCTTTCGGTTGATCAGAGCCGGGTACGTTTGCTTCAACTTTTCGTAGACCTGCTCAAGTTGCTGAGAGTAAAGTTCGGCATGATGGCACGACCATTTGGAACCAACTCAAAATGCACGATTCCTTCAAAGTTCCATCAAACGCACAATATGAGTTTCTTGTCGAATTGATCTTGTTTTGGAACCGACGGTGTCTCTTGCCTTTTCTGAACCCATTACTTGTCTCTATTGTGCTGGACCAGATAGACCCATTTCGCAAGTGTTTACGAACTTTTGGGATAACCTAATAAGAAAACAATACTCTTATGCCTAAATTTGTAAAAATGTCTTTAAAAAGAAAATTTAACATTGAGTAACTATAATTGTAAACAAGAAAGACCCATGAAAATTTCAATGTGTTCGTATTTGAATTTTCTGATGAAAAGCTCATGGCAAGTTCTAAGACAATAAAATATCCATAGAAATTCCCCTATTGAAGTGTTAAATATTTGAGCTTAACATTTAAATATGAATGCTGGTCATTATTCTAAGAAGTAAGGGGGTACAAATGAAAAGATTTGAAATCGAAAACATTTTCATTTTCACTGAAACAGCTGTTAAATACTTATCTTCCCTTTTTTCTTTCATTTTCTCACTGAAACTAAGTCTTGTCTTTGATATGTCTTGCTTTTGCACGTGATCAAAATGGAATAGTCCATTATTTGAGGTATTAGCAAGAGACTAGAAACATTTCTATCTTTCAATCATTTTCTCACTAAAACCAAGTAGTGTCTTTTCCTCTATTTCCACATGATCAAAATGGAATAGTCCATTATTGATGAGGTACTGACAGGGTGTAATTGTCATGCAAACTTATGAAGGGAGCAACTAACAAAACTATAATAGGATTTAAAAAAATATAATGAGGCATTTATTTCACACAAAAATTTGAATTTGAGTTTTGTTTAACAGCATATCAACCTCTGTGGGTTATTTAATGCCAAAAAAGTGAGGTTTTAAGATATATTTTTTTTAATGCTTGGTTATAGTAAGAAGGTTGATTTAATCAGATTTTAATTAAATTTTTTTGTTTTTATTTTAGAAAACTGAAAATGCCTTCTAGTTTTGTATTCAAAAATGATTAAGTGAGAATAATTTTCTTCCTTCAAAAATGTGCTATGGTAATAATTTTTCCTTCAAAAATGTATTGTTGGTAATATTTTTCCTTCAAAAAATGTATTGTTGGTAATATTTTTCCTTCAAAAAATGTATTGTTGGTAATATTTTTCCTTCAAAAAATGTATTGTTGGTAATATTTTTCCTTCAAAAAATGTATTGTTGGTAATATTTTTCCTTCAAAAAATGTATTGTTGGTAATATTTTTCCTTCAAAAAATGTATTGTTGGTAATATTTTTCCTTCAAAAAATGTATTGTTGGTAATATTTTTCCTTCAAAAAATGTATTGTTGGTAATATTTTTCCTTCAAAAAATGTATTGTTGGTAATATTTTTCCTTCAAAAAATGTATTGTTGGTAATATTTTTCCTTCAAAAAATGTATTGTTGGTAATATTTTTCCTTCAAAAAATGTATTGTTGGTAATATTTTTCCTTCAAAAAATGTATTGTTGGTAATATTTTTCCTTCAAAAAATGTATTGTTGGTAATATTTTTCCTTCAAAAAATGTATTGTTGGTAATATTTTTCCTTCAAAAAATGTATTGTTGGTAATATTTTTCCTTCAAAAAATGTATTGTTGGTAATATTTTTCCTTCAAAAAATGTATTGTTGGTAATATTTTTCCTTCAAAAAATGTATTGTTGGTAATATTTTTCCTTCAAAAAATGTATTGTTGGTAATATTTTTCCTTCAAAAAATGTATTGTTGGTAATATTTTTCCTTCAAAAATGTATTGTTGGTCAATATTTTTCCTTCAAAAAATGTATTGTTGGTCATATTTTTCCTTCAAAAATGTATATTTTTCTATAAAAGTCTATTTTAATGTATATATTTCTATAAAAGTCTATTTTTATATGTTTATAGTGTTTTGACCCCAGTTTGAGTGTTAGCTGGGACCATAACAGGTGTTACCACTCCGGGTCAGGGTGGACCTGGAACAACAGCCATTAAGAGGTGGTTCCATCCTCCTCATAACATTCCAATCAGAGGCCTTGCTGCCAGATGCAGTTTACCATCATACCCAGAACCCTGCTATAATAGATCAAGAGCATTGAGATTTCTACAACATTAGAAATATACACTAAAAACAGTGCCAAAAGAAAAAGAAACCTCTCTGGAAATATTTTTCTGTTGTTGTTTTGGAGGGTACATTTGTTAAACTTTACCAAACATTGTATCTGAGACTTCTACTTAACCAATGATAAAAACCTGGATGGCATGAAGAGCCACAACAGCTGTTCAAGTTGGAATAACTTGGACAGTGATCAATTAATCATACCTCCACCCACTGCCATATTTTGTCTGGTGATCTGGCTACATGTTTTGAGATTATTGTCAAAATTCAAGGAAGACTCTGTAAAGAAATGGTTTCTCAACTTCAGGCACTTATCGCTGATGTGATATGGCTTTGTCTTTTTTTATAAATATTTTCATAGTGGTTCTAAAGAGTTCTCCTTCTTGGTATCTCAACTTCAGGAATTTAAGCGTACTACTTGGTTGGCGGTTAAGTCTCACTGTTTTACTTTTAAAACAGCTACATATAACTACATATTCTATTGTAATAGTTTCTTTTTTAGATGCAATTCCCCATTAAATTCTGTTCTTTTATTGATCTCTTCATTAAAAAAATCTTTTCATTCTTAGTACCTTGCTTGGGGTGAAATGGTTTAAAAGATAAAAATAAAAACAGAGCAATTCATGAAATAGGCATCTCACAATCTTCTCTCTGACAAAAAATATGGTTTCCATTTCGCCAGGTCTATCAATAATATATTTTTTTGTTTTTTATAATCATATCGCCCCCAAGCAAGGCATTTTACTACCACTGTTTTGCAGGAGGTTACATAGAAGGAAAGTTATGAGAAAGAGTGACAGGTTATAGGGGGTGTCAGGAAGTGGGTAAGAGAAAGATGAGAATATTGATGAGAATGGACGGAGAAGGGAGCATGAGAGAGAGGATGCAGGTTAGTGAGATAGGAGATGACTATTGGCTTTACATTTAAATTCTTGGAGATTATAGGTGTCAGGACAGCAAGTAAAAGGAAGGGAAATCAATACTAATGATCATCACTCAATATATATATCAGGCTATTGATAAGAATGACGAAGCTTGAGCTGTTGCTCTTGATATCTGGATAGCATTTGACAGGGTTTGGCATGCTGGCTTTATGTGCAAGCTCTGGAGCCTTGATATTTCTGGGCTTGTTTGATTTATCAATTCGTGAAAGAAAGGTTCTTTTGAATGGGCAAACTTCCAGATCCTTTCATACACAGAGTTTTGTTTAATTGCATATCAACACCTCTGTGGGTTATTTAATGACAAAAAGGTAGGGTTTTAAGGTATTTTTTTAATGTTCAGTTATAGTGAGAAGGTTGATTTAGTCAGATTTTGATGAAACATTTTTTAATTTATTTTTAATTTTATTTTAAAAAACTGAAGATGCCTTCTAGTTTTGTATTCAAAAATGTATTGCTGTTAATAATTTTTTTCCTTCAGAAATGTATGATGGCAATAATTTTTTTTTCTCCATCAAAAATGTGTAATGGTAATAATTTTTCTTCTTCAAAAATGTATTGTTGGTAATATTTTTCCTTCAAAAATGTATATTTTTCTATAAAAGTATTTTTATGTATATATTTCTATAAAAGCATATTTTTATACTTTCATAGTGTTTTGACCCCAGTTTAGGGGGTTAACTATTTGCCCATAGCTGGAACCCTAACAGGTACTACCACCCCTAGTCAGAGTGGACCTGGGAACAACAGCACTTAAGAGGTGGTTCCCTGCTCCTCACAACCTCCTAATCAGAGACCTTGCTGCCGGATGCAGTTTACCGTCATGCCCAGACCAAATGGGATAGGAAATGGCAAGTAAATTTTAATGACTCCAAAACAAAGTTGCTCTTTTTTTAACCACCATAGAGAAACTTTCCTACCTAAGATTAGAATGGATGATACTAGTCTCCTAGAGAGCAATACATTGTGCCTCCTTGGCCTCACTCTCTCAAAGGACATCAAATGGAATGACTACATTTAATCCATGGCTAGGAAGGTTGGTTCACTGTGTCGGGCCAGGAGGTTTTCTTGCCAGAATCCATTTTTGCACATTTATAAATTTACCATTCATCCATGCATTGAATATTGTTGCCATATCTGGTCAGGTGCTCCTGCTATTCCTCTTGAGGTTCTGGACAAAATCCAAAGAAGGATCTGCAATATAATAGATCCTGACTTGGCAGCTCGACTTCAGTGACTTTCTCGTCGACGTGATGTGGCTTCCCTCCGTCTTTTCTACAAGTATTTTCATAGCAACTGCTCTGACAAGTATTTTCCCCCACTGGTACCTTGACCATGTGTATTTACTTGCATTACTAGATTAGCATCAGGGTCTCGTCCTTTTACCAAAGAAATAGTTAAATGCAACCTCCTCTTCTACTCCCTCAGTTTCTTTTCTCACACTTACTGTTTGTGGAACTCATACCCATTCGTTTGCTTCCCTGATAGCTAAAATCTCCAGAAGTTTAAATGCAATGGCAATTGCCATCTTTTATCTAATGGATTCCCATCCATCTTTTATCTTTTCTTTGACATCTCCTGTACCTTTTATTTCTCTCACTGTAATCCCCTGCATATCAGTGGCATTTTTGCCTTGCTTGGGGTGAAATGATTACAAAAAAAAATGCATGGGTCTGTTTTTCATCATCTTCTCATTTTTAAATATTCCTACAATAAAACCAAAATATTAAGCAACATTATTTTTTGACCAAAGATTTCAGGGAAGAATTTATGGAGAAAAAATAATCTGAGTAAACAACAAAGGTTTTAAATGATCAGTCAGTGAGTTGTCATATGTGATACACACTTGGGTGATCATGTCTCAAAAGAGGCAGACTTTTGAGGCAGAAGATTTTTCTGTAGTAAGTTGCCATTTCTTTCTGCAGTAGACTAGTTGCCAACCAAGGCTATAGAACCCAATCTGTCCTGCTATTCGATTCATAGCTGGAGAGAAAAAAGATGAATTATTGTGTGAAAGTGAATGAAACAAATTTCACTGGAATTTGAACTCGGCTCTCTGATTTCTCATTCGAAGCTGATATAAACTGCACCACAATGCATACAATTTTAAAAAACACAATTCAGATATAAAACACATCTCTCTTCCTTTCTCTAACTTTTGATTTGATGAAAAGCAAAACTGATTTTAATGGTTTTTGTAAAACTTGTTTTCAAGCAAATGACATTTGCTATGAATGCCTCCCATTTTTAACGACAACAGTTGTTTAGAATGTTTTGGTCACAAACTTACCTGGGACATGTTAATGACTTCTTCACTCATTCTGCTCATGCTCTCGTTGGCAACCTCAAGTGGAAGGAATTCACTCCCTGAAGCGAGAAAATGTCCTTCATGAACAGACATTTTTAAGATATTCATTTTTTAAAGAAGTAAAAGGGGTACAAATGAAAAGATAAAATTTTGGAAATAAAACTCTGCAATAAAAAACGTAATGCCCTTCAGAAAATCATGAATCTATTTCTTTCCCTCATTTCTAAAGATGAGTAAAATAGTAGGGTAGCCTGGTCTACTGATCCTTGCTTAGAACCCAATCTAGGTGAAAACCAAATTTGAATTCCAATTGTACTGCTATTGGGAGTACCATGAACCCATTTATTTTCTTTAAGCCCAGATGGAATGAAATAGATAACTGAAGAATTGAAATTGATGATACAGGAAAGGCATGAATCGAGCTTTTCCCTTCAACTCTAGAGATGAGTAAAGTAACATGGCAAACTGGATTTTGTATCCTTGGGTGATAACCAATTTAGTAGAAATTCAAACACCATGGAAAATCTAACAGGGTATCACTTCACCGCCTTTCTCACTAATAGATATATTCCCAACTATATAAAGACAATAACGATTGATAAAGCTTACATTTTACATAATGTTAATTTCAGACAAACATTTCAACTTCTCAAAGCACTTATAATAAAAAAAAATGAAACATACTACATTAAATGAGATAAGCATTGCTTTAGAAAAAAAGTGTTAGAATATTTTTCAATTAAAAAAAAATTCTAAAAGAAAAAATATTCAAAGACCGTGTTATAATTATTGGTACCAACACTGTAATCAATAACACTCCATGCTTTCTCCAGTAGAATAAAATAGACCTCATAATGCACCATTGACCAGCATACACACATTGCCTAAAACAGACTGTTGCCACTCGACACTGACCTCAGTGTCCACTTATATATTTTTATATCTACGTACATTATCTCTGATATTGAGCACTTTAACCCATAAATATCTTCTTTTATGTGCCATGTTCTTTCAGGATGTAGGTGATCATGGTCTTCCACATCTTCCTATTCCTAGTAGCTGTTAGCATGCTTTCTCCTGTTATAGAATCCAAACCCAACTCTGCCAACCACTTGCTCAAGTCCGTCATGCATATTACATGCTGCTATTCCGTCTCTCTTTCCTTCTATCTTACTTGTGAGTAGCAGATTCTCCAAGCCTTCCTTCCTCATTACATGTCCCAGGAACTTTAGCTGTATTTTCTTGATGCTCAGTATTAATTTCCTTTTTGTTTCCATCCTTTCCAAAACCTCATCATTGCTCACAGGCTCGATCCATGATATCCGCAGCATCATTCTGTAGAACCACATTTCAGTTGCTTCAAGTTTTTTCCTGATGCTCAGTATTAATTTCCTTTTAGTTTCCAAGACCTCGTCATTGCTCACATGATATTCGCAGCATCCTTCTGTAGAACCACATTTCAGTTGCTTCAAGTTTTTCCTTCATCTTTGATGGTATTGTCCAGCATTCACTGCCATATTGAAGGACAGACAGCAAGTAGCAATCCAGTACTCTCTTCTTTGTTTCTAGCGAAATTGTTCTGTTTCTTAATACTTTACTCAACTTCTGGAATGCTTCCTTCGCCATGCCAATTCGCCTTCGGATCTCTGGGTCGTACTTTCCGTCTTCTGTTATAACGCTTCCCAGGTATTTAAATTTTTATACCTGCTTGATTCTGGTATCCCTGACCTCTATTTGGCATTTTCGGCTGCCCTTTTTACTGATGAACATGCATTTGTTTCTAACTTTTCCACACCCCTTGTGACTCAGTGGCTTTATTGCCTTGTTTGGGATTAAATTCATTAAAAAAAAAAACAAAAAAAACCCTAAATACTGAAAACAAAACAAGAATAAAGAAGTCGAAAACATTTAAAAAAACAAGAAAAACAAAACCAGTTTGAGAATGTCACAATAAAAAAAAACAATGATGCAAGCAAGTGGATTGACGAGCAAGAGATTATTTGAAGACGCTTTTGTTGTGAAGGCAAACAGAGAGAAAAGAATTTTAAGAACATTGGCTAAAAAATCATGAAAGCAACCAAACCACTACTTTTAAGCAAACAAGTTCAACAAAGATTTGGCAAACATGGACAAATGTACCCACAAAAAAAACAGTGTCAAAAGAACAGTTTCCAATGGCACTTTTAAAATTTTTAAAATGTAAGAATTTTTTTTTTAGGCAATAATGATTTATTGATATAAGTCCTAATTAACCCATAGCTAGCGGGGAGAACAGGTAGATTAATATCTTCCCCAATGGTATTTATACATAAATGAATATAACGAACTGGAATTGGAACTTTGAAGGAAGGAATTGCAAATCTAAACAGGAGAAATGAAAAATGATTAGGTAGTCTATATATAAAATTTCTGTAGCTTCTGTTAGTCTGTCTATCACACCCTCTAAAAAAGCCATTCATTGACGAATCAAAACCAAATTTTGGGGAGAAATGCAAACAGGTAAGCTGGGTACAAAGTATAGTTGGTTTTACTAAGGTGCACAGCTTAGTAAAATAAATTTTCACTAATTTTTAGAGAAAAAATTAAGTTTTATTTTTTAACATACAAAATAATCCTACTATTTAAAAAACTATTTAATGATTGAAATAACAAATATTTTTTTTTTTAATAAAGATGCAATATTCTTTATTTGCCTTTTAAGTTTTTATGCAAAAATCCAGTTTTTAGTTCCCCCTGCAATTGCAAGAATTATAAACAAAACAAAAGGCCAAATGCTTCAAGAAGTTGGAATTTGGTTCCAGAAAGAAATATTTATGCATGACCTGTTGAATGTTGCTTGCTCAAGAGTAAGAAATCCTAAGAATTTATTTTGTGCTGTTAAAAAGAAAAATAAATTTTCTTAAAAAATATTGTTTATCATGGAGTCCTATAAAATTAAATTTAAGAAATTATTAAACTGCAGAATAGGGTTTTTGTTGAAGTAATTTTTTAAACAAATAAGCTTATTCAAATTTCATCGACTGGTTTGTGAAATTGAACAAAATGTAGAGTTTGTAAATGCTGACAAAAAATGTTAGCGATAACTTCAACAATACTAAATACTCTAAGGATTGCAACATGTGTAATGTCCCAAAAATTCTAGTAGCTGAAAATAAGGGAGGTACTTCAGAAATGGACATCGTCAACTGAAGCCGGCAAACTGATGACAAATTCATAAAAAATACATAAGATCACAAAGTTCTGTTATAAAAACAAAAAGTTTCCTCACTTTTTTCTTCGCATTCTTGGTTTGTAGAATCAGCACTCACCGACGGGTGAATCTTTGAGGTTGGCATACGGTTCAGGAGCTGTGAAGAAAAACAATGAAACAGTGCTTATGTTCACGTGAAAACTAATAATCAAAATGGGTTTAGATCATAGCAAAACCTACATGGGTCATTGTGAATGATTTTTAAAAACTAGTTTAAGTCAAGAAATCATTCCTATCATCGACATCTATATGGGTTAAGAAATTCAAATGAAGAAATATTGTGTATTAAAATTTGTTCTTAAATCAAACTTACAAGTGGTTTAAGTTAGGCATACTTTATCATCACTAATAAAAAAAGAATTCAGTAAATATACAAAAATAGCAAGTGGTCTAAGACAAGGATGTGTCTTCTCACCAGACTTATTCAACCTATACAGCGAGGTGATTCTGAGAGAATTAGAAGTCCTACCAGGATTTATTACATAACAGAGAAATGAAACCACAGAAATTCCTACAGAAGATAGGGAAGGAAAGCAAGAAGAAAGGGCTAAGTGTCAATTGCATGAAGAAGCAATGTATGGCTGTTAGCAAAAGGATGAGCCTAATTTGCAAATTACAAATTGGAGATACAGAAATCAAACAAGTACAAAAATTTAAATATCTGGAAAGTGTTTTAACAGAGGACAGAAAGTGCAACGCTGAAATCTTAAGGTACATTGAAATAGCGAAAGATGCCTTCCAAAACTAAGCAGAATAATAAGAAACAAAGAAAATGTCTGCCTGTTTATATATTAGTTTTTTCGTACAACAAAACGCTAATACACACTTAAGGTGGTGGACCATGGTGAAAAATGACAAACTATAAAAGTTTTAATAATATCGCTTAAAACAAAAAAAAAACCAAAAGGGGAGATATCTAAAAAGATCTGCTTAAAAAAAAATAAAGAAAAAAATCCAAGGCAAGTTTTTGGTCTGACATATTCATGGGTATAAACTGGAAGAAGAGGAAGTTTAAAATTAGGGAAAATTTAGATAAAATTTAGGTAATGTTCAGAAAGAAGAGGTGGGGGGGAGAGTAAGTTCTCATCATCACAGACCTTCACCCAGAGATCCAAATAATTCCAATTGAAGCTTGATATCTCTATGTTTGCACAGAGAAGGTGGGTTTGACATTATATATATATATATATATATATATATATATATATATATATAAATATAATTTTTGAATTCAGAAAGTACTTTGATAGTTGGTGCCATTTTTAAGCTTTTAAAGCTGAATTTGTCTTGATTATGTACCTGGTCCTGTTCAAGAAGAAAGAAACAAGCTTTCCATCTCATTCTTCTGATGAGGTTTTTGATTTTTAGAACCAGCCTGGCGAAATATATATATATCTAAAAATCAAAAACCTCATCAGAAGAATGAGATGGAAAGCTCGTTTCTTTCTTCTTGAACAGGACCAGGTACATAATCAAGAAAAATTCAGCTTTAAAAGCTTAAAAATGGCACCAACTATCAAAGTGCTTTCTGGATTCAAAAATTATATATATATATATATATATATATATATATATATATATATATATATGTCATCTGCAGACAGATCTGTTTTGCTGAATCACAGCTTATCAGTACAGTTAGGCATCCGATTGCTTTTTACCCAGGATTGAAACCCAACCAAATTGGCGTTAGTCAGCGATTCTACCTCCAAGCTATAGGTACTCAGTAGAAAGAGGCAGACTTTTAGCAGGTGATATATCATGTATACACATGCCAATAGCTGAGAGTGTTCTAATTCATTACTAGATGAATGATGCATATATGCTAGAGTAGCTACTGTTTTTTCAAAGTCTACCATTCTTCCAGAGTGCTCAATCAGGGTGTGAGAGCATATATATATATATATATATATATATATATATATATATATGGTGTTTAATTGTGATAATGTTTAACACCAAGGTGGTTGCTTTTTCAGTTGCTTTACTGATAAAATGTATTTTGGCAAGCAGGTTTTTTATTGTAAAGTGCTCGATATCGGTGTGGAGATAAACACAAAAGGTGTCAGTTTACCTGGGCAGGTTTTTGCTGACTTCAAAGTTTCATGAGAACACTATTATCATATTCTCACTCATCAGGGCTAGTTTAAAAATTTTCAAATCAAGCACCAACGAGTGGGAACATCATAACAGTGCCTTCAGGAAACTTGAAGATGGCATGAACCTGCTCAGTTAAATTGACAAACTCTTTGGGTTATCTATATATATATATATATATAGAGAGAGAGAGAGAGTTGAATATATAGTTATTTTTAGTTATTAAAAATTGCCTGAAGAAACCACTCATGGTGGAAACCAAGGTAGCGAAATAACTTGTTTAATAACTTGCTTAAAAATGAAAAATATTCAAAAGTTCTACAATATAATTGTATAGAACACTTTTTAATATATATATATATATATATATATATATATATATACATACATACACACACACACACACACACACACACACACACACATATACTGTTACATGTTAAGTGTAACAAAAGAAAAAAAAAATGATTGACCGAAACTCAGAGTTTAAAATCACAAACAAATATTTAATTTACAAAAACAGTAAATAAAAATATTTATTTGACAAATATACAATTTTTGCATTCAAAACAGAAAACCAAGTTTACTACTGGCAGAGTGACCGGTAAGTGTTACGAAGGGAAAGGAAGGTGTCAAATATCTTTACCCAGTTAAGGTAACAAAAAAGTTTACGTGCTATACTTTTAGGAAATCCTCAAATGTGTATATAAAATATAATTATTAGTTTGGTCAATGAAAGAGTCAAAAATATCTATTTACCCTTTTAGTTCCATGAGGTCCTCTTTCAGGTTTTAGTTGGTCTGCAATTTTTCTTAGAGATTCTTTCGGCTGGATGCACAGATCCACAAGATCGGGCCAGAGTTGATAATGTCAGCGAATCCTGTTAACAACTAACTACTCTCTTCCTCAAACCTATTTTTATAGGGGCTAACACCTGATTTGAATATTTCTAGAACATTTCAATTTCTCGATTTTCCTCAAATTTTCTCAGACATTTTAGCATGTTCTAAAAAGCTGTAGTAAAGGATTCTATTGAGTCCTATTTGTTATTACAAAAAAGTTTTAATTCATGAAGTAGTTGTTAAATAGAGAAATTTGGAATAGAACGTTTTGGAAGATTGTAGAAAATTCCAGTAGAATCGAGAGAATTCGAAAGGTTTTAGAATTATGCAAATTAGGTTTTAGTTCCTATAAAAATAGGTTTGGGGCAGTGAGTAGTTAGTTGTTACCAGGATTTGCTGATGTTATCAACTCCGATTTTGATTCAAGGATTTATATCCAGCCGAAAGAATCTGTAAGAAAAGTTGCCGCCCAACTAAAACCTGAAAGAGAACCTCATGGAACTATATGGGCAAATACATATTTTTGACTCTTTTAGTGACCGAACTAATAATTATTCTTTATATACACATTTAAGGATTTCCAAAAAGTATAGCACTTAACTTCTTCGCCAACTTAACTGGGTAAAGATATTTGACACCTTACCTTCCCCTTCTCTCCTCATAACACTTGCCAGTAGTAAACTGTTTTTCTTTTTGAATGTAAAAACTGTATATTTGTAAATATTTTATTTCATGTGTTTTATAAATTAAATATTTGTACGTGATTTTTTTCTCTGAGTTTTGGTCAATCATTTTTTTTTTTCTTTTGTTACTTAACACGTAACACTCTGTGTCAGGACAAATAGGCAGCTGTGAAAAATAAATACTGAGAGGCGCCCAGTCCTGGGGAACAGATGCTTGAGGCAGCACCACCCCATTGCATTAGAGGGATTGATCAGAGGTTGCAACCAATGGTTGTCGGGGTTGGGCAATTTTTGGCCTTGGCCCTAAACTTGACCTTGTGTCACAACATGTTTTAGTGTGAAGTTGAGGTAAATGCTTTTCTCCAGAGACACAATGAAAGATTTTTTGCCCAACTAGTAATGATCACCATCAAACAGACAGGTGGAAATGAGAAAGGCTTAATCGGTGTTCAAGTGAAGCTGAATAGAGAAATCTACCAGACTTGTTGCAAAGGAAAGAAGGCTTGAAAAATCTGATACTCACAGGACAGACTGAAGGCAAGAGGAACAGAAGGAAAAATTATGCATAACATATTTGGTGAGCTTGAGTAAATGGATGGCAGAACAGAGCTTAGGAGAAATAACATAAAGACAAAGTTTATTAAGACTTCCAAGAAGCAGGAAGTTGTGGAGAGCCCAACTCACAAGACAGGTCGAAGGCAAAAGAAAAAGGGAAAAACAACACATAATTTAATTTACTGAGCTTGAGTTTGTGTAAATGGATGGCTGAACAGAGTTTAGTATAAATAACAAAACAACAAAGTTTATTAAAACTTCCAATGAACAGGAAGTTGTGGAGAGCCATACCCACAAGACAGATTGAAGGCAAGAGGGACAGAAGGAAAACAGTACATACTTAATTTACTCAGCTTGTGTACATGGATGGCAGAACAGAGCTTAGTATAAATAACAGAAAGATAAAGTTTATTAAGACTTCAAAGGGGCAGGAAGTTGTGGAGAGCCATACTCACAAAACAGATAGAGGGCAAGAGGGACAGAGGAAAACAACGCATAACATATTTACTGAGCATGTGTAAATGGATGGCAGAACAGAGCTTAGGAGAAATAACATAAAGGCAAAGTTTATTATTACTTCCAAGGGGCAGGAAGTTGTGGAGAACCATACTCACAAGACAGAGGGTAAGAGAAACAGAGGGAAACAACACATAATATATTTAGGGAGTTTGCATAAATGGATGGCGGAACAGACCTTAGGAGAAATAACAAAGACAAAGTTTATTAATAGCTACAAAGGGACAAGAAGTTGTGGAGAACCTTACCCACGGGAAGGATAGAGGGCTAGAGGAAAGCAGTACATAACATACTTGATGAGCTTGAGTAAATGGATGGTAGAATAAAGGTTTGGGAGAAAATAGCAAAAAGGCAAAACTTATTAAGAGCTATAAGGAACAGAAAGATGTGGAAGGCCATAATCGCTGAGACCCTGAAGGGGCGTGGCACACAAAAGAAGATCCTTGGAAACAAAAAAATTATGTCCTATCATTAAGGAAACAAGACAATTATGAAAATCTTACCATTTGTATAAAATGTTGCAGTTCTTCTTGTCGAGAATTTTGCTGCATCAAACGTTCACTAAGAATCTGGTAGTCGTCTTTTAATCTGAAAAAAAAAAAATTAATTTTATCTTACTAGCAGTATAGCCTGGTGTTGCTCGGGTAAACTAATCCATGGTCCTGGAGCTCAGACTCTTTGGACATTGGCACGAAAGACTAAAAAGCAATAGTTGTTTCCAGTTAAAGCGAAACCATAGACTGAAAGAAAAATGAATGGATGTAAGTCAAATTTTGATTTCCTGGTATTGATACCAAATAAGTTTTTTTCAGTGTAAACTAAATTTTGAAGGCTAAATAAGTCCTCTGAGTAAATGGTATCATGGCTGAGACTAAGAACTACAATTATACCTACTTAGAGCCAAACCCGAAGCAAAAACTAAAATAAAAGGGCTGAAAAAATACAGATATACAGGCAGATAAACAGACATACACACAAACATCTTGCCTTTTATATATATATAATCGATTTTCTGCACTATTGTAAGCACTGCAACCTTAAAACTTCTGAATATCGTTTCTTATGTCTTTGTCTATGAGTGTATCAAATTTGATTAAAATCAGATCACTCCTTCTATAGCCCGATTTTTTTCGATTATCGATATTTATCGGGGGTACCTCGACACAAAACCTAGGTAAGAACACTCACAAATGCTTATAGTACAACTGTGTAAATTTTCAAGAAAATTGGTTCAGCCGTTTTGGAGTCTATAGGTAACGGAGACACACAGACAAAGTTCCATTTATAAATAAGTTTAGATTGATTTAGATATTGACAATGTTTGCCTTTTCTTCTTTCATTTCTGACAACTTTGATTTGATGGTATAAATCTGTCTGAATTTCGTAAATGGAGTGTAGTGAGAAAAACAAGTTCTAGATTTAAAATTCAAATGCTAAGCACTGACTCATTGATTTTCTTAGAAATAAATGAATTTTCTCGAATTTACAACCTTTGCTTGACACACACAAAACTTGTGAAATTTCACACCTCGATGCGAAATATTTTTCAGCCAATAGAAAACCAGGAAACATCTAAAAACAAAATAGAAAGGCTAGAATCACATCCAGGAGTGAATTCCCAAATGACTTGTTTGGAGCCCCCACAAACGAAATAAAAGACGAAGCAAGCTTGACTGTCACCAAAGAGAGAAATAAGCCGAGTATCCCTTGACAAACATCAAGCGATCACTATTATTAACTCTATCTTTCTCACCTCTTACCACCTTCCTTTTCACCATGAGCAATAACTTCAAAGACAATCCTACCCAACAATAAACACTCAAACATACATACATACGTTCCTGCCTACATAAACATGAACTCACTCTTGCAAGGACTACTACAAACTCTTGATACCCTTTAACTTCTTAATACTGTTTCTCATTCAATGTTTAACGTCTACCAATTCATGTTATTCTTTTCTATAAATAAATTTCTATTTAAACATACAAAAGGTATACTTTTATTCTTCCGCAAATTTCCAACCTGATGATTACAAATAAGTCCTAAGTTGTGGGGAGTTCGGTTATATATAACACATGGCCAATCCAATAAACATTAAGCATCTCCCTACTGCTTCAGGAGCACTTTACTATTCATTTTTGACTTTTTTCATCCTTTTTCTGTTGCTTGTTTACATTGTGGTAGTATTTGGTTAATTAATATTTGTTAATAGGAGTAGATAGGTTTGCCTATCGCCTTGTTCATACTCCTCCCTGATCTTTTGAAGAGAAGTAGAGGTGTATCCCTTGTTTCCTGAATAAGATTGCGTTTTTGATTATAAAGCCTTGCCCTCTACCTCTAGTGGCTCATGGGCCTTGTACAGAGTGAATATCATTTTAAGATCATTTCTTAAATCACTGAGAAGTTGATATCAGAAAGTTTGTCCATACGGCATAATAAGGTCCCTTGCATATGACTTGGTTAACACGCACTAAATCAAGTGGGCCCTAAATTGCTTGTTTACATTGTGCAGTATTTGGTTAACTAATATTTGTTAATAGGAGTAGATAGGTTTGCCTATTGTCTGGTATACACTCCTCTCTTGTCTTTTCAGCAGGAGTAAAGGTTTATCCCTTGTTTGCTGTTTAAGATTGGGTTTCTGGTTCTTTCTAAAGACTTCGTCAGCTCTATATTTCTAATGCCTCTGCTTATTTATTTGGTATTGAATTAGTTTTCTTTTCTTAATAGGAGTAGGTAGGTTTGCCTATCTCCTGGTTCACACTTCTCCCTGATCTTTTGAAGAGAAGTAGAGGTGTATCCATTGTTTCCTGTTTGGAAATGGGATTTTGATTCTTTCTAAAGCCTTGACCCTATATAACCCTCTACCTCAAGTGGCACTTGGGCCTTGTACAGAGTGAATATCATTATAAGATCATTTCTTAAACCAAGAAGTTGATATCAGAAAGGGTGTCCATACAGCAGAACAGGACCCCATACATAACTTGGTTAACACACACTAAAGTGCGTCCTAAATTGCTTGTTTACATTGTGCGAGTATTTGATTAATTAATATTTGTTAATAGGAGTAGATAGGTTTGTCTATTGACCAGTTCACACGCCTCTGCAGTTTTTTCAGTAGGAGTAAAGGTTTATCCCTTGTTTTCTGCTTAGGGTTAGGTTTCCGGTTCCTTTTAAAGTCGACATCAATTTTATACATCTAATGTCTCCTCCCCGATCATTTGAACAAGGGTAGAGATTTATTCATTGTTTCCTGTTTAGGATTAATTATCTGGTTCATTCTAAAGTCTACATCAACTTTATACGTCTAATGTCTATCTGAACACTAATTTGTTTTTCACCATTTCTTTTTTCTCATCTCCAAATAAAAGCAGATAGGTTCGCCAATTGTCCAGTTCACACTCCTTCCTGATTTTTTGAACAGTAGTAGTGATGAATCTTTTGTTTCCTGTTTAAGATTGGGTTTCTAGTTCATTTAACTCTATACTTTTGATGTCTTTGTCTGAAATTTCATTCAGCAATTAGTTTTTCTTTTATTCTCCCAATAGGAGAAAATAGATTTTCCTATCATCTGGTTCACCCTCCTCACTGGTCTTTTAAACAGGAGTAGAGGTTTTTGTCTCATGTCTAGGATCAAGTATCCAGTTCCTTCTAAAATCTGGTCTAGCTTTATACGCTTAGTGTATCAGCCAAAATTTTATTCACTAATTAAATCAAACTCTTCACATCTAGGATTCAGTCTTTATTTCCTGTTATCTTGCTCTTTCTTATGCTAATATAACTCTACCCAATAACCATCCTACCTTGAGTGTCTCTTGAGCCTTGTATTGGGAGAACATCAGTAAAAAAAAAAATTAGTTGTAATATTCTTAGTTAAGTGCCATACGTGATACACGCATAGGTGATTCAAACTTTATAAAATGATTGCTTCACATATTTTAATAATTTAGTAAAAGTTTATAAATTTATGAATAAAAAATTGTTTTCATATTTATTTCATAATAAATTGGTAAATGATAAATATTGAATTGCATTTATTTTAACTGTATTAGTTTTTAGAATGTTGTAAATATGTGATAGATATGAACAGAATGAGATAGACGTAGACATGTCTTTTAGATTTATTTAGATTCTCTGGAATATAAATGTATAAAAACTCTCATGGCCACAAAGTGGGGGACCACTTGATATCTTGATTGTAATATAAAATCGATCCCCAACTTTATAACTATATTATAATTTTTTTGTAGACATGTCTTTTAGATTTATTTACAATTGATTCAAACTTTATTAAATGGCAAATAAAGATTTCCTTAAAGTTGGCTCACATATTTTAATAATTTAGTAAAAGTTAATTAATTTATAAACAAAATATTGTTTTCATATTTATTTATTTTTTTATAGATATATACCTCTTTGCGTTGTGGTAAAGTGGATATCGGCTTGGAACGAGAAACCGGGGAGCCGAGTTCGAATTCCAGTTGAATCCATTTTATTCACTGATGCGCAAATACCCTTGGGAAAGGTATTAATCCGTCTCTTCCTTCCAGTTATGGGTTAAATGGCAGAACAGACTGGGTTCTATAGCCTTGGATGGCAGCCAGTCTACCACAGAAAGCAATGGCAACCTACTGCGGGATAATCTTCTGCCCAGTCAATCATGTCTCTTTATAGACATAATCGCCCAAGCGTGTATCACGTATGGCACTTAACTGACTGAGTATAATAGTTGAAAACATGAATAAGGCTTCTACTGGGCATAAAGTGAGGGACCAATCTTATATTGTTATGAAGTAATAAATCGATCCCCCACTACTTACTACTTTATAAAAAAAATACATTTCTTCCCTCTCTAGCTATGAGTCAAATAACAGGACAGATTGGGTTCTATAGCCTTGGTCGGCAACCAGTCTACTGCAGAAAGCAATGGCAACCTACTGCGGGATAATCTTCTGCTCAGTCAGTCATGTCTCTTTCGAGACACGATTGCCCAAAGCGTGTATCACGTATGGCACTTAACTGACCGATATACCTCTTATTGTCGGCACATAATTCTACGTTTAGAAACGAAGGAAAGTCCTGATCTGTTATGCAATATTTATCCTCCTATATGGCAGTAAATGCTGGACAATCTCCTCAAAGATGAAGAGACGAGAAGTAACAGAAATGCGGTTCTACAGAAGGATGGTGAGAATGCCACGGACTGAACATGCGAGAAATTCTAGAGAAAATGAAAACAAAACTAATAATACCTGTCAAAAATATCAAGCTTATTTACATACTGGCCAGCACTTCTACTTAGATCAGACAATCTGGACTCTCTGCTGATGGCCATTGTGTCACTCAAGCCTCTGCTTACGGTCAGAGTACAACATCGAAACAACGTTCATATTTCACATATACGGACATTCTTCTGATATGGTCATTAATCTATTGTTGTAAGTTTTATGTCCTAGTTTATTGTGTTAACATAAAAATCAAACAGTCATAAATTGGGCCTGGTAGGGTTGATGCTGTCAAGGCACCTGTGCATAAACGTTAAGCCGAATCAGAACTCGGGGCACAAGAGAGTTGCATTTGTGAATGACAAGTGACCAACAAATTCATAAGAAGAAAAATATTTACAAATAATCAAGAGGAATGTGTTTTGTTCAAAATTGGTCGACTCCTCCTCGGACAGGAATTTCAAAAATGAATCACATCAAAAGGATCTACATATATCACTCATTTTGACTTGGTTGTGGGACAGAAACAAAGAATAAAGGACAGATGGTAAGGGCAGGGGAGAGGGATTGGGAGGGATGAACAGAGTGGGTAGAGGGAGGGTAAGACTAAAAAAGAAAGAACAAGCAGAGAGAAAAAAGAAAATGACAGACCATAAGAGAGGGGCACAGAGAGAGAGAGAGAGGAAAAAAAGACGGAAAGAGATAGAGAGAGAGAAAGACGGAAAAAGAGATAGAGAGAAAAACGGAAAAAGAGAAAGAGAGAGAGAAAAACAGAAAAAGAGATAGAGAGAGAGAAAAAGAGAGATAGAGAGAGAGAGAAAAAACAGAAAAAGAGAGAGTAAAACAGAAAAAGAGATAGAGAGAGACAGAAAAAGACAGAAAAAGAGAGAGTAAAACGGAAAAAGAAAGAGAGATAGAGAGATAGAGAGACGGAAAAAGAGATAGAGAGAGATAGAGAGACGGAAAAGAGATAGAGATAGAGACGGAAAAAGAGATAGAGATAGAGAGACGGAAAAAAGAGAGATAGAGATAGAGAGACGGGAAAAAGAGATAGAGAGAGATAGAGAGACGGGAAAAAAGAGAGATAGAGAGAGATAGAGAGACGGAAAAAGAGATAGAGAGAGATAGAGAGACGGAGAAAGAGATAGAGAGAGAGAGATAGAGAGACGGAAAAAGAGATAGAGAGAGATAGAGAGAGACGGAAAAAGAGATAGAGAGAGATAGAGAGACAGAGAGAGATAGAGAGAGAGAGATAGAGAGACGGAAAAAAGAGATAGAGAGAAAGAGAGACGGGAAAAAGAGATAGAGAGAGAGACGGAAAAAGAGAGATAGAGAGAGAGAGACGGAAAAAGAGATAGAGACGGAAAAAGAGATAGAGAGAGACGGAGAAAGAGATAAAGAGAAAGACGGAAAGACAGAGAGAGAGAAAGACGGAAAAGAGATAGAGAGAAAGACAGAAAGAGATAGAGAGAGAGAAAGACGGAAAAAGAGAGAGAGAGAAAGACGGAAAGAGAGAGATGAGAGAGAAAGACGGAAAGAAAGAGATAGAGAGAGAGAAAGACGGAAAAAGAGATAGAGAGAGAGAAAGACGGAGAAAGAGATAGAGAGAGAAAGAGACGGAAAAAGAGATAGAGAGAGAAAGACAGGCAGAGATAGAGAGAGAAAATGAGGAAGAAAGAGATAGAGAGAGAGAAAGACGGAGAAAGAGATAGAGAGAAAGACAGGAAAAAGAGATAGAGAGAAAGGCAGGAAAGATAGAGAGAAAGACCGGGAAAAAGAGATAGAGAGAGAAAGACGGAAAAAGAGATAGAGAGAAAGAGAGAGAGAGAAAGACAGAAAGAGAGAGAGAAAAACACAAAGCGAGAGAGAGAGAGAGAGAGAAAAAAACAAAGCGAGAGAGAGAAAAACAAAGCGAGAGAGAGAAAAAACAAAGCGAGAGAGAGAAAAAACAAAGCGAGAGAGAGAAAAAAACAAAGTGAGAGAGAAAAAAACAAAGTGAGAGAGAGAGAGAGAAAAAAAAACAAAGAGTGAGAGAGAGAGAAAAAAACAGAAGTGAGAGAGAGAAAACAAAGTGAGAGAGAGAAAAACAAAGTGAGAGAGAGAGAAAAAACAAAGTGGGAGAGAGAAAAAACAAAGTGAAAGGGAGTGAGAGAAAAAGCAAGAAAAGTGAAAGGGAGTGAGAGAAAAAACAAAGTAGAGAGGGAGAGAGAAAAACAAAGTGAGAGAGAGAGAAAAAGAAAGAGAGAGAGAAAAAAGAAAGTGAGAGAGAGAGAAAAAAAGACAGAAAGTGAAATAAAAAGACAGTGATAGAGAGATAAAAGTGACAGAGATAGAGAGATAAAAAGACAGAGAGAGAGAGAAGGGAAAAACAGAGAGAGAAGGAAAGAGAGAGAGAGAAAAAAGACAGAGAGAAAAAAGGACAGAGAAAAGAGGGAAAGGTGTAAAGAGAGAGAGAGGGAAAGGTGCAGAGAGAGAGAGAGAGGGAAAGGTGCAGAGAGTGAGAGAGAGGGAGAAAGGTGCAGAGAAAGTGAGAGGGAAGGCGCAGAGAATGTGAGGAGGAAGTGCAGAGAATGTGAGGGGGAAGTGCAGAGAATGTGAGGGGGAAGTGCAGAGAGAGTAAAGGGGAAGTGCAGAAAGAGAGGGGGAGGTGCAGAAAGAGAGGGGGAGATGCAGAAAGAGAGGGGGAGATGCAGAAAGAGAGAGGGAAGGTGCAGAAAGAGAGAGGGAAGGTGCAGAGGGAGGGGGAAGGTGCAGAGAGAGGGGGAAGGTGCAGAGAGAGGGGAAGGGTAAGACTAAAAAAGAAAGAACAAGCAGAGAGAAAAAAGAAAATGACAGACCATAAGAGAGGGGCAGAGAGAGAGAGAGGAAAAAAAGACGGAAAGAGATAGAGAGAGAGAAAGACGGAAAAAGAGATAGAGAGAAAAACGGAAAAAGAGAAAGAGAGAGAGAAAAAGAGAGATAGAGAGAGAGAAAAAAACAGAAAAAGAGAGAGTAAAACAGAAAAAGAGATAGAGAGAGAAAGAAAAAGAGATAGAGAGAGAGAAAGACGGAAAAAGAGATAGAGAGAAAGACGGAAAAAGAGATAGAGAGAAAGACGGAAAAAGAGATAGAGAGAAAGACGGAAAAAGAGATAGAGAGAAAGACGGAAAAAGAGATAGAGAGAAAGACGGAAAAAGAGATAGAGAGAAAGACGGAAAAAGAGATAGAGAGAAAGACGGAAAAAGAGATAGAGAGAAAGACGGAAAAAGAGATAGAGAGAAAGACGGAAAAAGAGATAGAGAGAAAGACGGAAAAAGAGATAGAGAGAAAGACGGAAAAAGAGATAGAGAGAAAGACGGAAAAAGAGATAGAGAGAAAGACGGAAAAAGAGATAGAGAGAAAGACGGAAAAAGAGATAGAGAGAAAGACGGAAAAAGAGATAGAGAGAAAGACGGAAAAAGAGATAGAGAGAAAGACGGAAAAAGAGATAGAGAGAAAGACGGAAAAAGAGATAGAGAGAAAGACGGAAAAAGAGATAGAGAGAAAGACGGAAAAAGAGATAGAGAGAAAGACGGAAAAAGAGATAGAGAGAAAGACGGAAAAAGAGATAGAGAGAAAGACGGAAAAAGAGATAGAGAGAGAGAGAGAGAGAAAGAGAGAGAGAGAGAAAGACAAAGAGAGAGAGAGAGAGAAAAACAAAAACAAAGCGGAGAGAGAGAGAGAGAGAGAGAGAAAAACACAAAGCGAGAGAGAGAGAGAGAGAGAAAAACACAAAGCGAGAGAGAGAGAGAGAAAAACACAAAGCGAGAGAGAGAGAGAGAGAAAAAGAAAACAAAGAAACGAGAGAGAGAGAGAGAAAAAAACAAAGCGAGAGAGAGAGAGAGAAAAAAACAAAGCGAGAGAGAGAGAAAAAAACAAAGTGAGAGAGAGAGAAAAAAACAAAGTGAGAGGGAGAGAGAGAAAAACAAAGTGAGAGGGAGAGAGAGAAAAAACAAAGTGAGAGCGAGAGAGAGAAAAAACAAAGTGAGAGCGAGAGAGAGAAAAAACAAAGTGAGAGGGAGAGAGAAAAAAGAAAGTGAGAGGGAGAGAGAAAAAGAAAGTGAGAGAGAGAGAGAAAAAGACAGAAAGTGAAATAAAAAGACAGTGATAGAGAGATAAAAGTGACAGAGATAGAGAGATAAAAAGACAGAGAGAGAGAGAGAAGGGAAAAACAGAGAGAGAAGGAAAGAGAGAGAGAGAGAAAAAGACAGAGTGAGAGAGAAAAAAGACAGAGAGAAAAAAGGACAGAGAAAAGAGGGAAAGGTGTAAAGAGAGAGAGAGGGAAAGGAGAGAGTGAGAGAGAGGGAGAAAGGTGCAGAGAAAGTGAGAGGGAAGGCGCAGAGAATGTGAGGGGGAAGTGCAGAGAATGTGAGGGGGAAGTGCAGAGAATGTGAGGGGGAAGTGCAGAGAATGTGAGGGGGAAGTGCAGAGAATGTGAGGGGGAAGTGCAGAGAATGTGAGGGGGAAGTGCAGAGAGAGTGAGGGGGAAGTGCAGAGAGAGTAAAGGGGAAGTGCAGAGAGAGTAAAGGGGAAGTGCAGAGAGAGAAAGGGGAAGTGCAGAAAGAGAGGGGGAGGTGCAGAAAGAGAGAGGGAAGGTGCAGAAAGAGAGAGGGAAGGTGCAGAAAGAGAGAGGGAAGGTGCAGAAAGAGAGAGGGAAGGTGCAGAAAGAGAGAGGGAAGGTGCAGAGAGAGGGGGAAGGTGCAGAGAGAGTGGGGGGAGTGCAGAGTGGGAAAAGTGCAGAGAGAGAGAAAGAAAACAATGCAGAGAGAGAGCGAGAAAGAAAGAAGACAATGCAGAGAGAGAAAGAAATCGATGTAGAGAGAGAAAAAGAAAACAATGCACAGAGCGAGAGAGATAGCAACAAAGAAAGAGAAGAGAGAGAGCCACAAAGAGAGATAGCAACAGAGAAAGAGAGAACAACAGAGAGAGAGAGCAACAAAGAGTGACAGCAACATAAAGAAATACAGAGAGAGAGAGAAAGAGATACAAACATAGGGACATACACGAACAATGAGAGTGAGAGAGACATGCACAAAGAGCCTGAACAGAGAGAGAGAGAGACACACACACACACACACAGAGGGAGTCACAGAGAGATAGAGAAAGAAAATACAAAGAGAGGGCAATACAAAAAGAGAGAGTATAAATAGAGAGTGAGACAAATACAGAAAGAGCTGGAACAGAGAATCACATATAGAGGAAGTCACAGTAAGAGAGAGAGAGAAAGAAAGAAAGAAAAGGATAGTAAGTACAAATTGGAGGAGAAAAAGAGAGAAAAAGAAAGGAAAGGACGAAGAGAAAAAGGGAGACAGAAAAAATTGAAGATTGTGTCCCACCGAGAGAGAAGAGGTTGGGAGAGATAATCGTGATGCACCAAATGTGAAGGGTGACTCAATTGAATTAACCCTTCTGGTGAGGTGAGCTTGCATGCACTAAAAGCTTGCATTTGAAATCTTGATTTTTCTTGAGCAACGCCGTTAACAGAAATTACCGAAATATCTCCGGCTCCAAGCGTGGCTTTTACTGCATTTTTATCAGTGCATTAGAAAAGTCATTTCATCTCTTGCGAAAACAGATCTTTTGAAGATAAAAAAAAAGAAATAAAAATGGAAACTTACTTAGACGCTTCCACAAAGACGCCAGTTTGGTCACCATCTTTTGGTTGGCTGCTCTGTTTAATGGGTGGCGTCAGGGAAATATCAGGGCAATATTCGACATCTGAAAATACACAATCGTCATCATTACAAATTCTCTTTCTTGTCCAGATTTTTTTGGAAAATAAGGTACCGCCACGATTATCTCAACACTTTGTAACAGAGATTGAAAGAATATGCTTGGTTAATTCAAAATTCTAGACAATTGAAAGCCTAAACTAAAAAAAAAAAATTATTTTCGGAAAGAAATTTAAGTTATACCATCAGATGACATTTTCAAAAGCTTGCTTCATGGTTTTGTCTGGTTTATTTTTTTTATAACCCCCCCCCCCCCCACACACACACTGCACTGCCAAAAAACAAACAAAAACAAACATCAATTTCGTCTTTTTCTATTTGTCTTTCTGCTATCCGTCCTCCTATTTGGCAGTCAGCGCTGGACAATCTCCTCAAAGATGAAGAGTCTTGAGGCAAGAGAAATGTGGTTCTACAGAAGGATACTGAGAATACTATGGACTGAACATGTGATTAATGAAGTTTTAAGGAAAATGGAAACAAAAAGAACACGTATACTTGAAGTCAGAAAGACCGAAAATTTCTAGGACACATAAGGAAGAAAAGAGGTTTGGAGAATTTGACACTCACAGGACATATTGAAGGCACGTGAAATAATTAATATCAGTTTTCCTTAATCTTGGAATTGTTTTGAACTTTTGTTCTCATCTTGGTTAATATAGGTGTTATAATAGACACAACGTTTCGACCAAGTACCCTCTGGTCATCATCAGGTGTCTGTAGATTGGCTGATGTGGATTATCTCATTGATTACGGTGAAATATCCTGTGAGGTCAATTATTGTTCTTTCATGTTGGAATTTGGTTTGCCCTTGGTAGTGGCAAAATACCCTTGGGAAAAGGTATTAATCTGTCTCTTCCCTGCAGTTAAGGGTTAAATAACAGGACAGATTGGGTTCTATTGCCTTGGTCAGCAACCAGTATACTGCAGAAAGTAATCTCAACCTACTGTGGGATAATCTTCTACCCAGTCAGTCATGACTCATTCGAGACATGATCGCACTTAACTGACTACCAAGTTCAAGGATTGAACTCATGATCACCAGATGATACTAACTAACTAGTATATCTCTACGTCACTGCCCCAAAGGACTTTAGTGGTGTATTTTTGGAGCCTTTTATATTCAGTGTCAGGCAGAATTTGACAACTGGATTATATTAGTGGGTTCGTGCCACTTGTCATAATTTATATTTATTTCTGAGATGAGAGTTTCATTTGTCAGATGAAGAGATGAGGAGCAGGGAGAAATGTGGTTCTACAGAAAGATGCTGAGAATGCCAGGAACCAAACATGTGAGCAATGAGGAAGTTTTAAAGAAAATGGAAACAAAAAAAAAAAACAGATATACTTAACATTAGAGACAGTTGACATTTTTAGGGCGTATAATGAGGAAAGAGAGCTTGGAAAATCTGATGCTCACAGGACAGATTGAGGACAATAGAGTCAGAAGAAAACAACACATTACCTGCTTAGTGAGTTTTTCTTTAT
Source organism: Ascarosepion bandense (assembly GCA_037127315.1). NCBI lineage: Eukaryota > Metazoa > Mollusca > Cephalopoda > Sepiida > Sepiidae > Ascarosepion > Ascarosepion bandense. The sequence continues at coordinate 456,798 of JBBBDQ010000736.1, forward strand.
GTCTCTTCTAGAAATAGGCAATCATGACTCTCCACAATTTCCTGTCCTTTTGTAGCTCTTAATAAATTTTACCTTTTTGCTATCTTTCGCAAACCCTGTTCCACCATCCATTTTCTCAAGCTCATTCTTCTATGTGCTTTCTCTTCAGGACATAGGCAATCGTGGCTCTCCAAAACTTCCAGTCCTTCATAGCCCTTAATAAATCGTCTTTTTGTTATTTCTCCTAAAACTTGTTCAACCATCCATTTCCTCAAGTTTATTATTCTCCTTCTATGCTCTGTGTTTTTTAGGATGTAGACGATCATGGCTCTCCACAATTTCCTAGCCATCATATCTCTTAATAAATTGTGTTTTTTGTTATAATCGCTTTCTCACCGACACAGTGTGGCTTCCCCGTGTCTCTTCTACAAATACTTTCATGGCTTCTGCTCTGATAAACTTCACTGGTACCCCCCCCCCCCCCATACACGAATTTGCTCGAGCCACAAGATTAGCAACTAGGTCCCACCCTTTTACTGTGAAACCAATAAATTGTAAACACAAATTCTACTCCAGCAGTTTCTTTTTTTGCACTTCCTGCCTGTGGAATTTCCTTTTGCTTACTGGTTTTCCCGACAGCTACAATCTTCAAGAATTTAAATGTAAATTCAATAGTCATCTTCTCTCTCACTAACTTGCATCCTCTCTCTCATGCTCTTTTCTCCATCCACCTCACTCTTATCAGTATTCTCATCCTTCTCATACCCTCTTCCTGACATCCCCTATAACCTGTCACTATTTCTCATAACATTCCTATGTAACTCCCCCTGCACAACAATGGCAGTAAAATGCCTTGCTTGGGGTGATATGATTATAAAAAAAAATACATACTATTATAATGTGAATATAAAGTGAGGGATCAATTCTACGTTACAATCAATATATAAATTAATCCCCCACTTTATGACCACAGTCATCTTTCTCTTACTCACTTCCTGACACCACCTATGTAACCTGTCACTCTTTCTCATAACTTTCCTCCTATGTAACCCCTCTGCACAACAGTGGCAGTAAAATACCTTGCTTGGGGCAACACGATTATAAAAAAAAAAAAACTTTTTCCCTCCTGTTCAAGCTCATCCTTATAAAATGTCTACCTTGGAGCTTTGGAAGTAGACATTTTTGTAAGGACAGCTTCTGGTTAAACGTGTAGCCAATTTAAACAATTGTCAAGTATAATCATTGCACTGGGTGTGAAATTGGGCATTAGGGCTATGAAACTTCAACATGGCCAACAACCTTACCATCCTCTGCTTAGTCTTCAATATTTTCCAGCATCATTATATGCTCAACCCTAACCCTGGTCATTGTGACGAGTCAAATTTATTTTCTTTGTATAAAAACAATGAGGAAATGAAAAAATTAACGAAAATGACTTTACTGATGTTTTTATCAAATATTGAATATGGTTTTCTAAATTCTAAAAAAAGCGTTTGGTTGAGATGGAATATTAAAATGGATTTAGTTCAGATAATTTGAAAATGCTTGGATGGTTTGATCCTTAATGGATAAATAGCCACCTAAAGGCCATAATCAAGGAAGGACCATATCAGGTCATTAAACATTAATGTAGAAATAGCCTCCCAAAGGTCATATTACCCTTAAACCTCAATTGCACACACATCCCAACATTCCCTCTATTTTTCAAAAGTCAGTAAAAATCATCTTTTGGGTTTAGGCCAAGCATCACTTGCCTTGTAGTATTTTTTAGACAGAGTTTCAAAAGAAATTTTAATTCTTAGAAAAGGTACCTGAATTAGTGGGGAGAGTAAGGAGAGATTTGAGTGATGCAAAAAATCAAAATAAAAAAGCAAAATGCACAAGATGTGAGGAATCCACTTAGCTAGTGGGAATGAATGCAACAATGGAACCTTTTGCTGAGATCACCCCCCCCACCAGGCTGATATAATCAAGAAATCACATCTCTGACAAATTGACCATACTGAGGTTCGAACCTGAATCTCATGGTCAGAAAGTGAATGTTCTAACCATTAATCTCCATGATATATATATATATATATATATATATATATATATAGACTTTGAAAAACAGTAGCCACTCTAGCGTGTATGCATCGCTCATTCAGTAAAATGAGTTGGAGTACTCTAGCTATTGGGCGCGTAATATGATATGCGCTAAAAATACTGCCTTCTTCCACCGAACGCCCCGTGGCCCAGGGGTAGACTTGCCAACTGATGCCAATTCAGTCGGGTTTCGAGCCTGGGTTATAAAGCAATCAGAGTCTAACTGTACTGATGAGCTGTGATACAGTGAAACAGATCTGTCTGCAGATGACTATATATATATATATATATATATATCGGTCTTGCAGTTGAAGGAGATTTCTTGATGTTAACAGCCTGGGTGGGGAGGTGACACCAGTGTGTGGCAACTTTCAAAAGTTGCCTAAAAACCATATCATAGATTGACCCAAGCCTTGTGGGTGAGTTTGAGTTTTGTTTAACGACATATCAACACCTCTGTGGGTTATTTAATGCCAAAAAGGTGGGGGTTTTAAGGTATTTTTTTTAAATGTTCGGTTATAGTGAGAAGGTTGATTGAAATTTTAATGAAAATTTTTTGTTTTTATTCCTTTATTTTAGAAAACTGAAAATGTCTTCTAGTATGTATTCAAAAATGTTTTGCTGAAAATAATTTTTTTTTCTTTAAAAATGTGTTATGGTAATAATTTTTTTTCTTCAAAAATGTACTGTTGGTAATATTTTTCCTTTAAAAATGTATATATTTCTATAAAAGTCTATTTTTATGTATATATTTCTATAAAAGTCTATTTTTATATTTTCATAGTGTTTCGGGGTTAACTATTTGCCCATCATCGTCCTGTGCCTTTGGTTGAGATAGAACTCACTACACTCCTCCAGTATTCCCTGTGTATTTGGAACCCTGGTGCAGTTTATAGCAAAATTCATAATCTTGTCAAATAGCTGAATACTTTGCCAGGGCTACCAAGGGTGTTTTTATTGTGACACCAACACTGGATGGGTTGCCTCCAGGCTCCATCCTGTTATTTAACCCATAACTGGAGGGAAGTGACGGATTAATACCTTTCCCAAGGGTACCAATGCTTAAGTGAATGCAGGGTACTCAACTGGAATTTGAACTTGGCTCACTGATTTCTCTTTCCATAGCTGGGACCCTAACAGGTGTTACCACTCCAGGTTAGGGTGGACCTGAGAACAACACCAATTAAGAAGTGATTCCATTCTCCTCACAACATCCCAATCAGAGACCTTGCTGCTGGATGCAGCTTACTGTCATGACCAGGACCCCTTGTGGGTGAAATTGAGTAGATGGAACTTTTTAGATGGTTGTGTTGGCACAAAATCAAAAAGTCATCATGATTGAGGTTTTGAGTGTACTGGCCTTGTTCAAGAAAACTGAGTGCATGGTCATCAGCAAAAGATACAGCCCAAAATGCCAAATACAGGTGTGAGATAACAGAATCAAGCAAGTACAAAAATTTAAGTACCTAGGAAGTGTTCTCACAGGAGATGGAAAGTGCGACACGGAGATCCGAAGGTGAATTGGCATGGCAAAGGACGCGTTTCAGAAGATGAGCAAAATACTAACACACAGGAAAATCTCAATAGAAACAAAGAAAAGAGTGCTAGACTGCTACGTGATGTCAATTCTTCAATACGGCAGTGAATGCTGGACAATATCATCGAAAATGAGGACAAAACTGGAAGCGGCCAAAATGTGGTTCTACAGAAGGATGCTACGGATATCATGGACTGAGCATGCAAGCAACGATGAGGTGTTGGAAAGAATGGCAACAAAAAGGAAATTGATGCTGAGCATCAGGAAGAGACAACTGAAGTTCCTGGGACATGCAATGAGGAAGGAGAGCCTGGAGAACCTGATACTGACTGGTCAGATAGAAGGAAGGAGAGACAGAGGAAGGCAGCGGATAGCATATTTGCAGGGTCTGATCAGGTGGATGACGGAACGGGGGTTGCCAGGAGCAAACATACTAAGAGCCACAAGGAATAGGGAGACATGGAGAACCATGATCGCCTACGTCCTGAAGGGACAGGGCACATAGAAGAAGAAGAATGTGCTCTCTCCCAGAAACTGTAACTAAGGTCCACTCAGAATAGTTGCAATGTAAACCACAGATGAGCCCTGTGGGTGTTTTTAACACAAATGTGCCTGAGAAGATGTCTGGAATGGAGATTGGTAGTAGACAGTTATATTTAAATACAAGCACTCAGCCACTACTGTGTGTGTGTGTGTGTGTGTGTGTGAGTGAGAGAGAGAGAGAGAGAGAGCATATATTTAGGCAGCAAAAATTCTTTTAAACAACTTTTTTTAAAAATTCAATCAACAAGGTTTGTTTTCTATTATCTTTAGTAATTTTCTAATTTTCAAATATGACAACATGCATCTGAAATAAAATTTTGTTTCATGTTTTAAGTACAGAAACACAAGACAACATGACTGTCCCAGCCATTATCAAAAACTTCTTGTCAGTATAACAGACAAGATTTTGTTGAATACACCTTGGAATCTCTTTAGAATCCTAGAATTCAAATTAACTCAGGTCGACATGTATTGTTTAGGTGGCATCATTTGTAAAGTGTTACTTTAACACCCGACTTCACAAGAAAAGTTTTCAGAAAATCTTTAATTTACATTGTTGGAATTTTGCACACATCTTTGTTGCCATATTTATAATGTTTTGGCCTTTGAACTCTCCAACCTATACAGACATGTGGCCTGAAAGCAATTGAGTTCAATGCCTTGCTATAGCAGAGGTGGCCAGAAAACTTAGAGTTAAAGGGAGATAACTGCTATTGAGACACCTGGAGGAGGCATGACTCATGGACCTAGAACAATCTACCCGGGTGAATGAAATAAAGGGTTTAGTTTAAAATTCCAATCACCTGAAGAAGGCTGGAGTGCATAACAGCCAAAATGTTGTGAATATGGTAATAAAACTGAGGCCAACAGTTCAAATAATGTAAAACATTACAATACCTCATCTCAGAAATATAGACAGATTCTGAAGAAGGCTAGAGTGTACAATAGCTGAAACGTTGTGAATATGACAATAAATATGAGGACAACAGTCCTAATAATGTAAATAATTACAATACCTCATCTCAGAAATATAGACAGATTCTGAAGAAGGCTAGAGTGTACAATAGCTGAAACGTTGTGAATATGACAATAAAGATGGGGACAATAGTCCAAACATTATAAATAGCGTAAATAATTACAATACCTCATCTCAGAAATATAAGCAGATTCTGGAGAAGGCTGGAACGTACAATAAATGTAATGTTGTGAATATGGAACACATATGAGACCAACAGTTCAAATAATGTAAATAATTACAATACCTCATCTCAGAAATATAGACAAATATTACATGTATTATTTTATATTCATATTTCATACGCTCTGTAAAATATTCTTACCTGTGGTAAAAAGACATTTATTTAATGTGGATTATTATTATTTCTTTTGTATTAAATGTTGATTTTTTTTTTTGCAAAGAGTGCTGTAGAATATTTTAATTTTATTGGCTAATATCTGTCTCTTTGATCATATTATTTTGGTTCCTTTCCTTGATATGTACATGAATTGTATTAAGTTTCAACACATGACAAGTGTGAGAGTGGCGCAAATGCAGCCAATGTAAGAATTTATTACAGATGCAATCTCCTAAAAAGTATTATGTGTTATATTTGTAAAAGAAGAAGAAAAAAAAAAAAAAAAAAAGATTGATAAATCTTAGACTAATATTTAATTTACAAAAAACACCAAATAAAATATTTACAAATATACAATTTTTGTTGCATTCAAAACAAGAAGTTTACTTCTGGTGAGTGTTACGAGGAGAAAAGGGGAAGGTAAGGGATCAAGTATCTTTACCCAGTTAAGCTAGTGAAGTAGTTTAAGTGCTATACTTTTGAAAATCCTCAAATATGTATATAAAGAATAATTATTAGTTTGGTCAATGAAAGAGTCAAAAAATTTTATTTGCCCACTTAGTTCTATGAGGTTCTCTTTCAGGTTTTAGTTGGTCGGCAACTTTTCTTAGAGATTCTTTCGGCTGGATGTACAAATCCTTGAATCAAAGCCGGAGTTGATCATGTCAGCAAATTCTTTTTGACTAACTTATTACTCTCTTCCCAAAACCTATTTTTATAGGGGCTAACACCTAATTTGCATATTTCTCGAAATCTCTTGAGTCTACTGGAATTTTCTTGAACCTTCCAAAACATTCTATTCGTAATTTCTCTATTTAACAACGACATAATGAATTAAAAAAAGCATTCGACAGAGTTTGGCATGCTGGCCTTCTATGCAAACTGCGGAGCTATGGTATAACTGGACATTTGTTTGCACTAATCCAGTCATTCCTCTCTAACTGCACAATGAAGGTGGTATTAAATGGACATGCCTCCCAGAACTACATTATGAACGCGGGTGTCCCTCAAGGCTCTATCCTAGGTCCTACGCTCTTTCTAATATACATTAATGACCTCCCTGATTCCATAAGATCCCAAGTAGGTATGTACGCCGATGACACCATAATTTACTCTTGCCTCGACCAAAAATCTGGTGTAGGCGACAAAACTAACCTTGCAGCCGAGCCTGAAAAGGACCTCCAATCTGTAGTGGACTGGCGTAAGAAATGGCTCGTAAATTTTAATGCTTCTAAAACAAAGCTACTATCAATTAACCATCATAGACAATCGCACCTACCTCCCATTAGCATGGACCAGGCTTGCCTCCCAGAGAGTAAAACACTATGCCTCCTTGGTCTCTTACAGCAGACCTAAAATGGAATGACAATATCGAATCCATTGCTAAATCCGCTGCTATGAAAGTCTGTTCTCTGTGCAGGGCCCGGAAGTTTTTTTCTGTCTGAATCTATCCTGCACATATATAAATCTACCATCCGCCGCTGCATTGAATACTGCTGCCATATCTGGTTGAGTGCCCTTGCTATTCTCCTCGGGCTTCTTGACAAGGTACAGTGGAGGGTCTGTTATGTGATCGATACCAACTTGGCAGACCACCTGCAGTCTCTCTCTCACCGGCGCGACGTGGCTTCCCTGTGTCTCTTCTATAAATACTTTCACAGCTTCTGCTCCGATGAACTTAGATCACTGGTGCTCCCTAGGTACGGATTTGCATGAGATACTAGATTAGAAACTAAGTCCCATCCTTTTACAGTGAAACCGATAAAATGTAACCGCAATTTCTACTCCAACAGCTTCTTTTCTCGCACTTCCCACCTGTGGAATTCCCTTCCACATACTTGCTTCCCCGACAGCTACAATCTCCAGGAGTTTAAATGGAAGGTCAATAGACACCTCCTAACACACTAACCTGCTCCCATTCTTTCAAACACTCTTCCCATCTACCCTAACCTCATCCTCGGTATCCTTACCCATCTATCACCTTCCTTCTGACATTTCTTACATCTAACCACTCCTTCTCTTTACCTTCCCCTATGTAGCCCCATGCGCAATAGTGGCAGTGGAATGCCTTGCTTGGGGTGAGATGATTAAACAAGTAGGACTCAGTAGAATCACTTACTATAATTTTTAACCTTTGTAGATTTTATTGATATTATTTTTTATATATAAATGAATCCTTGTAACAATATGAGAATTCAAAAACAGTTTTTACATAGGCAGATTTATGACACACTCACTGGGATGCTGAAAAGTTCAAGGCCCAATCCAATTCTTAAAGTTTGACCAATATCTGATCTGATAGTTGCTGAAACAGGATCTTGACTGGGCTGAGAACATTTCAGAAATTCTTCTCTTTGAAAGGGTATCAGTCAGTTAAGTGCCATACGTGACACATGCTTGGGCGATCATGTCTTGAAAGAGACATGACTGACTGGGCAGAAGATTATCTTGCAGTAGGTTGCCATTGCTTTCTGCGGGAGACTGGTTGTAAGCCAAGGCTATAGAATCCAATCTGTCCTATTATTTGACTCATAGCTAGAGGGGGAAGAGATGTATTATATTATTAAGTAGTAATTAGTGAGGGATCAGTTTATTACTTCATAACAATATAAAACTAATTCCCTACTTTATGCAAAGTAGAAGCCTTACTCATGTTTTCAACTATTATATTCAGTCAGTCAGTTAAGTGCCATATGTGATACATGCTTTGGGCAATCATGTCTCGAAAGAGACATGACTGACTTGACAGAAGGTTATCCTGCAGTAGGTTGCCATTATTTTCTGTGGTAGACAGGTTGCCAGCCAATCTATTCTGCTATTTAACCCATAACTGGAGCGAAGAGATGGATTAATACTTTTCCCATAGGTTATTTCTGCTTAAGTGAATGCGAGGAATTCAACTGGAATTGGAACTCGGTTCCCTGTTTTCTTGTTCCGAGCCAATAACCACTGCACCACAACGCACATTCAAAGGGTATACTCAGTACATTTGTGAATACCTATGCAGATGATATATAGGCACAACTCCAAAACACATGATGACCAGAGATTATCAGCTGAGCTCTCATCCACCTGGTCCTCACTTTTCAGCCTCTGTAGTCCAAAATCGAGTCATGTTGCATGCTCTTTTGCAGAAAAGTTGAATGAAGACAACGAGCTTATGTAAATTGACCAAACATGGTTCAAGTGTCATTGAGTGGAATGAAAATTTTCTAAGTTCAGATACAACATAAGGCAATTTTATTATTCAACTAGCAGTATAGCCCAGCGTTGCTCAGATGTAATGAAAGCTTTAAAACTAATCCATGATCCTGGAGCTCAGACCCTTTGGACATTGGCATGAAAGACTAAAAAGCAATAGTTGTTTCCAGTTAAAGCGAAACCGTAGATTGAAAGAAAAATGAATGGATGTAAGTCAAATTTTGATTTCCTGGTATCGATATCAAATAAGTTTTTTTGTCACAAACTGAATTTTGAAGGCTAAATAAGTCCTCTGAGGAAATGGTATCATGGCTGAGACTAAGAACTACAATTATACCTACTTAGAGCAAAACTCAAAGCAAAAACCAAAATAAAAGAGCTAAAAACCTGATTTTGATAAGGCTCAATAGGATATTGGGGTATCGATTTCTGATATTGGGGAGAAATTGAAAAAAATAAGTAGCCATGACCTGACCAGGAGCCTAAAGAATATTTATGTGAAGTTTGGTGAGAATCAGATAAAAATTGTGAATTTGTATATAGGACATAGACAGATACACATACACACAAACATCTTGTCTTTTATATATACACATATACACATATACACATATATATATATATATATATATATATATTGTCATCCGCAGACAGATCTGTTTCGCTGTATCACAGCTCATCAGTACGGTTAGACTCCGATTACTGACCCAGCACCTGGCAAGTTGAGATCAAAAATTCTCAGTTGTGTTTGGGAAGAGTGTGGCTCAGTTGTGTCTCTGTCTGAGGACAAATATGATCCTGGGAAAAATAAAATGCTGAGTGGTGTCCAGTCTCAGGGAACAGCTGCCTGAGGCTACACCACTCCATTGCGCCAGAGAGGTGGATAGGTGGTCGCTACCGAGGCCAGTGCAACCAATGGTTATAGAGGTGGGGCAATCTTTGGCTCTGTACTTGCTTGGGTTTCCCCACTGTAAACTTGACCTTGTGTCATATCACGTCTCAGTGGGAGATAAGGTAAATATCCATTCAAGCCCAGCTGTAACCATCAAGTATCTCTGGGTGACATCTTCCTCGAGAGAACCCAGATGAACAAGAAAAGCTGATATTGACATATGGAAAGTCTGTTGAGTTTCCCAATAAAAAGCATTGTCCCAACTCAAACACAAAAACAAAAGAAGAAAAAAAAATTTTCCCCTTGAAGAGGGTAACTTACTTTGGATTTGTGAGTCAGCACTTGTCAACCTGGAAACCGGGTCACTTGTTTTGTTATTCATAGGCCGGTGGGCCATGTTCACCATGTGGTTCTGTAGGTCTTGCTGAGTGGGTGGTTGTATTGGCACAGCTGTCATATAAGGTCCAGTCTGGATGAAGCTAGGTTGGAGACTGTCTTTTTCATACCACAAAATGTTTGCATCTGGTTCTAGTAAGGTTAGGTCTTGTTTTTCAAGACTTTGTGATTTGGAACTCTCTCGTACATCTGAAGAAAAGGAAAAAACAAAAAAATGCAACAATTCTACAAGGTCTTTCTTGTACATCTGAAGAGAGGAAAAAAAATACAGAAAAAATTTTACAAGGTAAAAATGCAATTTAAATTTGGTTAAATTTCTGGGGTGAGGAGTTATTTACATTATTTACATACAAACTATTGTCCTCATCTTTGTTGTTGTTATCACAATGTCTCAGTCGTCATGTCCTCTGGCTTTCATCAGTATGTACTTGGACTCAGTGAAAATGGGGTGAACAATAACTGAACATGTGATATCCCTAGACATGGAATGAGAACAGCCTACATCCATAAATTAAATAAAGGGATCAGTTCAGAACTCAAAGAAAGATAATATTTTGTTGAAGTGCCAAAACAGATTTTAAGTTCTGCTTAAAAAGTAAATGTTGTTTACAAGTATATATATATATATATAATAATTTAATGTAATATACAATTATTATTTTATTTATTATAAATATTAACAGCGGGCATGTGCCATAAAAAATGATGGCAAGATATTTATATCAATATGACATTTAAAATGATGTGAGCATATATATTGATGTGCCTACTATTGAGTATCTTACATTGAGACATAAGAAAAAAATAATTTAATCCTCTGAGTATAACAAGAGTGAAATTATATATATATATATATTCTCAACTATTTGATGATATAATTATTGCAAAAATATCAAATAAGGTATTCTTAAAGAGCAAGCAAACTGTGTGTAAAGAGAATGAACTGAGCCGACACCGCCTCACCAGCATCTAAGGGACTGAGCTGATGCTGACCCGCCACCGTCTGTCTAAGGGACTGAGCCGATGCTGACTCGCCACCGTCTGTCTAAGGGACTGAGCCGACGCTGACCCGCCACCGTCTGTCTAAGGGACTGAGCCGACGCTGACCCGCCACCGTCTGTCTAAGGGACTGAGCCGACGCTGACCCGCCACCGTCTGTCTAAGGGACTGAGCCGACGCTGACCCGCCACCGTCTGTCTAAGGGACTGAGCCGACGCTGACCCGCCACCGTCTGTCTAAGGGACTGAGCCGACGCTGACCCGCCACCGTCTGTCTAAGGGACTGAGCCGACGCTGACCCGCCACCGTCTGTCTAAGGGACTGAGCCGACGCTGACCCGCCACCGTCTGTCTAAGGGACTGAGCCGACGCTGACCCGCCACCGTCTGTCTAAGGGACTGAGCCGACGCTGACCCGCCACCGTCTGTCTAAGGGACTGAGCCGACGCTGACCCGCCACCGTCTGTCTAAGGGACTGAGCCGACGCTGACCCGCCACCGTCTGTCTAAGGGACTGAGCCGACGCTGACCCGCCACCGTCTGTCTAAGGGACTGAGCCGACGCTGACCCGCCACCGTCTGTCTAAGGGACTGAGCCGACGCTGACCCGCCACCGTCTGTCTAAGGGACTGAGCCGACGCTGACCCGCCACCGTCTGTCTAAGGGACTGAGCCGACGCTGACCCGCCACCGTCTGCCTAAGGGACTGAGCCGACGCTGACCCGCCACCGTCTGCCTAAGGGACTGAGCCGACGCTGACCCGCCACCGTCTGCCTAAGGGACTGAGCCGACGCTGACCCGCCACCGTCTGCCTAAGGGACTGAGCCGACGCTGACCCGCCACCGTCTGTCTAAGGGACTGAGCTGACGCTGACCTGCCACTGTCTGCCTAAGAGACTGAGCTGACACTACCTCGCTATTGTTTGTCTTCCTATGAGTGTGTATAGAGGGAAATGTATACACACACACACACACACACAAAATGGTCTTTGTCATAGTAGAGAGGATGATTTATTTGAAGTAATATATATATTGTTTATCATTGTTATTATTATTATTCCTTTGTTTTTTCCTCAGTTACAGATTTCTATCTTAGTATTTGTTTTTGTACAACTGCCCTGACAATCGTTTGTCTTATTTTAACTTTCTGTTTTATTAACTTTAGTGAGAATTGGATAAAAATTGTGGATTTTTACTTGTGTTCATTTTTTTTTTATCGATTGGTAGTTTCGACATTAGTATTGTCAAAAATGTGGTATCAATTATTATCAATAAGGCAGTATACATAAATCTTCTGCCCATTTTGTCATGACTTTTTCGAGACATGATCGCCCAAGTGTGTATTACGCATGGTACTTAACTGACTGACAACTCACCTGTTGATCGTTTGTCTTATTTTGACTTTGTTTTTGCTTACCTAAAGTTTTATTTATCAACTTTGCATTTTCTACCCTCATTCATCTTTTTAGCAATTGATACTTTTGGTGTTAGTATTGTCAATAAGGTGGTATAAACGATATTATTTAGATACCTCCATGAATTCTTTGAAAAAACAGCATAGTATGCAGAAAAAATGTGCCAAACTAAATAAAAAATGTTTATATTATTATTATTATTAAAAAGATAGATCAAATTGTAACAATATTTAGCGGAATGGAAGTAATTAATTTTATTAATTATTTATTAATTATAATTTGGAAAATTTTTTAAACAGAATAAATTGCTATTATAGATAGAAAAAAACGTACTAAGAAGAATTTTTAATTTTTCATATATGAGCGAAGGTAAAAGAAACGAAAAGGTAACAAGTTTTGTTTTTTCTTATTCTTTTTTTAAACCTGAGAAAGAAAGAAAGAAAAGAGAAATAAATTCATTTTTATTTCTGAGGTTAGATAAAACACCAAACAATGGACATTAGTAATTTGATTAAACATAAAAACAATCCAGACAGCCCTAGACGAAAGTAAGAGAATCAGCCACCCACCAAGGTGATAACAGGTGAAATGAAGGATTGTTTGGTTAGCTTGAAATAGAAAAAGAAATAGATAACAAAAATAACTTTCTGTCATCAGAGAAAGCTCTAAAAAAAAATCTGTGACCAAAAATACAGATATTGAAAACGCAAATGTGGGAATTCTTATCGAGGTGACAGCGTAAGCAAAGACCACCTGTCTGTTTGTTTCAGGCAAAAAGGGAAAAGTTTAGTCATAAAGGCATGTATGACAAGTTCAAAGGTTAATAGTAATTAATTAAAACCCAAAATTATTTTGTGAGAAAGAAAATTCGTCAAATAAGTCCAGCCCAGAAAAGGGTTATAGGAAGATATCGTCATAAAACAGAGAGGTATCTCATTGGTCCCATGAACCAGCGCCCCGAAAGGGGGAGACGACCAGCAATTGACGTCATGAAAGTAAGACTAATCCCATTGGGTTAACCAAAGGCAACAACAACGAGCAGCAGCTAACCTCAACATTCTAGTGGTTGCCAAAATGAGAGGTTAGACACCCAATGTCCGTCAGCACCACACCATGGCATAGGAATAAATACAGAGTCCCGAGGGACCAAAGTCAATTGGAGTTCGAGTTGGAGCTGGAAGTTGGAGTGAGCAGTTGGAGTTCCAGTTGGCAGTTGGAGTTCCAGTTGAGTTCCCGGCCCAGAGATATAACGACAGAGATAGGCGCCATACTGTTGGGTGCCAACCGCAGGGCCTGCTGAGCTCCTGGCTGAAGATGTAAAGAGACAGAAAATTGCCAACCGTCGAGAGGCCTGCTGCCGGCCAACCTGAGTTAAAGACAGACACGAAGAGATTTTGCAGACAAAGTTTAAAATTGCCAACTGTTGAACAGTTCGAGTTCGAGATCCCGGCCCAGGGATGTAATGACACAGAGATAATTGCCACTGCTGGCCAACCAGAGTTAAAGACAGTTCTAAGCTGAAGAAGTAAAGATTCAGATAAATGCTATGTCATTGGGTGCCAACCATAGAGAAGCCTGTCGCCAATCGACCAACCAGAGTTAAAGACAAACAAGAAGTGATTTTGCAGACAAGGTTTTAGAAATTGCCAGCTGAACAGCGTTAAAGAAGCAGGGTGATCCGGCTTAGAACAAGAAATCCACTTCGATTCTGATTCTAAAGATGAACTGCAAAATTTCGGAGAGAAAGAACCAAAGTCGACTAGACTTGCTACAAACTTAGAACTCTGTTCGGGGCAAAGCGCCGTGGCTAGCCAGATTCCTTGATTATTACTTGGAAGGATAAACATTTGGAACATTATACTTTGATTACTTAAGAGATTTCCGTTCCCCTACCAGCTTGATAGGAGCAGCGATTGGGAAATATCCGAATGATCATTATACTAATGTGAATTATTTTCTGTATATAAAGACTTTCTTTTTTATAACATTTCAGACGTCGGTTCATTTATTTTTGGTGCCATATTTCTTTCTTTTATTATCCAATTGTGTGCATGCTTTCCGGTTTGGTTTAGTTCGGCAGAGAGACAGATAGGGGAAAACTCAGGTGACTGCTTTGTGATCAATCTCCACAATGTTGGACATGGGAGACCATCGTGAACAGCATCAACCTATGACCAGCTATCTGGATCGAAACCAACAGCGACCGACCCGGCGAAGTGCCATTAAATTATTTTTAATTATTTGTTTAATTCTTTCTAACACGTTCAAAATTTTGGTCTGGACAAAAGAAAAACAATCCATCAGTGACGCAATTTAACAAGGGTTTATTACGGCAAACGTAATATTACACAAGTCATTTTTTTGCCAGTGAAAAACATTAATTTGGAAATTCTTGCAAAAATTAAATAATGGTCGGATTTTCATGAAACTTTTAGGACTTATTCACAGATGACTGAAATCATTTTTGAATTAATTTTAGAAAATCTTTGTAAAATATATTTTTACATATCCTACCCCTCCCCACCACCACCAATTAATTTCCTGAAATGTCTAGAAATCCGTGAGAGTTCGACCCTATACCCAATATTAATTAAATTCAGAAGTCATTAAAGAAAGCTGATCAACTGTCTTTTTGCTTGGTTTTTTTAAAATTAGCCCTTTGCAATTTAATTTTTTTTGGTCAATTAATAGCTTAGGTTTTTGTACTCACAATAAGGCAGCATAAACAATATTATTGTATATTAAACAATGACTTTATTATCTTTGCATATTTTAGGATTAAGTCGTGATTTATATTTTCATTTTTTGAGTTTCTGCTATCCTTTTCCTAAAATTAAGAAACTTTTTGATAATTGTGTCTCTTTATTTTTATACAACTATTTCGTAACTTGTCTTGCTTTCGAGTATTTGTTTTTGTTTACCTAATGTTTTAATATATATTTAAAAATCCGTAAATTTTTGGGGAACTCCAAAACACATACTGTATAATATATATATATTTGTACATTATATATAACTTAGGGTAATAGAGGTTACATGCTCCCATCATCTTTAAAATGCTCCTACTCACGGTCATTTTTTTTCATCAATTGATAGTTTTTGTGTTAGCATTGTCAATAAGGCAGTATAAATGATTTTATTGTATGTTAAATAATGACTTCATAATCACCGAGTATTTTAAGCTAAAGTCATGATATATATATTCATTTTTGCTATCTTTTTGTAAAACTAACAAACTTTTATATATTTGTTTGTTTCTTAATCTACTATTTCATAATTTGTGTTACATTTTATACAATAAAAAAAAAATTCCATACTTCCTGTCAATATTCTTTGATTGTTTGGTGGTATTTTAAACAGATTTGGTTTAAGTCGCTACAATTTGTTAGTATGCGCGTATTGTTGGTGATTTTGCTATAAATATGTATTGTCACTAATTTAAAAAATTCTAAGAATTAGTAAGATTAATCTAGAATTTAGATGTTTCAACGAAAATCATTTTTTCATTTTATTAATCTTCAATCTTGAATAAAAGCAAAGGTTGCACTAAGTAGAGGTTGAAAATTCTTTTTCAAGATTTAATAAGCAGGAGTGGAAAAATATTATGTCATTCTGCTTTCACAATTGAATACATGGTAGATGATACTCTGCTTTTGTGTATATACATGTTTGTGTGGACATAATTACTAGAGTCAGGAATATGTCTGTCTTCCATTCTAGTTTTGTTGAAGTTAGAATTTAGAATATAGTTTGAATTAAGAAATTGTAGGATTATTATATGGATAATATAGTAATCCTACAATTTATTTACAATTTACAAGAGGGACAGTCAACAAGTTTATCTTCATACCCTTCCTGGTGGCAAACACTGCTGGTGGCGGTCCCGCCAAAGTCACTGAAACCGTGACATCACCCCTGGTCGGCGGCTGATGAAGACAGGGTATTGCACGTGCTAACACACGTTGTATGTTACAAAAAAAAAAAAAAGAAAAAAAAGAAGGATTAATATCATAAAAGAGTTCTTTCATGTTGATTGATGAATTGTTACTAATTTTATTATGAATTGTTACTAATTTTATTATGAATAGGTATTGTTCATATTATGAATAGGTATTGTTCATATTATGAATAGGTATTGTTCATATTATGAATAGGTATTGTTCATATTATGAATAGGTATTGTTCATATTTTTTTATATAAAAATGAATTGATGGTGTTTTTATATTTTTCATAGTGTCCACTATCTGCCCACAGCTGGGACTTTAACAAATGTGACCACTCCAGATCAGGATGAACCTGGAAATGGCAATTCAGAGGTGGTTTCAAATCCTCCCAATCAAAGGCCTTGCTTCTTGATCAGAAAAAAAAACAAAAATTCACTATCCAATGGTCAAGACTGTCTAATCTCTGGATAAATACAGGAAGCTGAAAGGCTAAGAAGGATAAATATTGAAATATCAACAAAACATGTTTACAGAATCACAAGGACCAACTGAGGACATGTAGCCAGGCACTGATGTAGATTTGGTCATTGAACACCATATAGCAAATAAAAACTAAATCAAGGATTTTTACTTGGGGTCCGTTTTCCTGCTTTTTTGAATGACCAGCATCATAACCCAACGTTCAATTTGGTCAGGCAACTAGAAAGGTTAATAGAAGAAAGTTCAATTGAACGTACCTTTAATTCTGTTGACTCTTTCAGAATTCTGAAGAGCACGATTTGTTCTTTTCAAATTTTCTTCTCTTACACTGGAAATTAAAATACAATGAAATAATTAAAAGAATTTTAAGAATTAATATAAATTACAAATAGTAAATCACACACACACACATCTATATATATATATATAAATACACACTAGCAGTATAGCCTGGCGTTGCTCAGGTGTAATGAAAGCTTTAAAACTAATCCATGGTCCTGGAGCTCAGACTCTTTGGACGTTGGCATGAAAGACTAAAAAGCAATAGTTGTTTCCAGTTAATTGTTTTTTGGGACAATCAAGTGTGTGCCTTGGCATATGAGGACAGCTGGTTTACTGTCTTGCACAGCGCTCGGTCTACACACTATCTTCGTATTTTGGAAGCAATTTGCTTGAAAATTAAACAGCCGAGCCTGTGCAGACAGAAAGAGCGGTTTTTACGCTCCTTACTATTGCTGGTGAGTCTGTGAGTGTAATATTTTTTCACTTTTAAACACTCTCGTGGAATTATATGTGTACAAACCCCTTACATTTTATGTGTTTTTTTTTCAATAAATTTATTTTTTAAACGAGTTCCATCATCTCCCAGCATTGTAAGTAATTTATTTTGCCTTGTCCTTTTCCTTATTTTCCCTTAAAATTAAAGCCAACGAGAACCCTTGATAAGAGTTGGCCGAAAGGTTCCTCGGGTTTAAATAATATGACATCTGTTCTTATATATATATATATATATATATATATATATATATATATATAATGTGTGAATTTAGTTTTAAAGTATACTGTATCTATGGGTTAAAGTGTTGAATATATGGGATATAGCATATGTAAATATAGAAGTGAACACTGATATCATCACTGGAGTGGCGACAGTCTGTTCTATGCTAAAACACAATCTTCAGGCCATTATAAAAGAGCTGCAAATAACTGCATTTGTATCAACAATTCATTTTGCTCAATAGCCTCAAGAATCATTTGAAACATAATTATTACCCCCAACCCAAAAACTATTAGGATAACACAAAATCTTGCTACCCCTAATGTACCACTGACCAGCATATATAATTAGTCAAGCCAAAACACAACACACATGAATTGGAGATTATATTTAAGACAGTTGCCACTGGATGTGGACTTCAATATACAGTACTGTGCCAAAGTATTAGGACAAGAACGATTTTATTTTTTATGAGGCATCGAAATAAAGTTTAAAATCACCCCTGTCCAAACATTTTTGCACACTACCAGTAGTGTGTAAAAGTATTAGGACAGGGGTGATTGTCATAAAAACCTCACTGAAATTCAAATACAGGGTGAAAAGCCAAGTAAATTGCTAATAAATATTGATTATTTAAAACTAGGTGTAAAAGAAATGTATTAAAAAGAAGTTATATTTAATTTTTCCTATTTTCTATTAAACAAGTTATTTTAAGACTACTCATTATTCTATTATCCTTGGATATGACTGACTTTTTTCTTATCCCCTTTCTCGAATTGATAAATCTAATGTTACTTCGCAAGACCCACTTTGGGAACAAATACAAGCTGCTTGGCAGGAGATACCATTAGATACATTGTGATGTCAATGCCTGACAGAATGAAGGCTGTGATCAAAGCAAAAAGGCTATTATATTAAATATAAATTTATTTTGTAACAAGTATATTTTTCTTGTTAAAGCATTTGTTGAGAAAATCAAAGAAAATTACTTTAACTATATTATTTTCTGTCAATATCCCTCATAAAAGATAAAATAGTTCTTGTCCTAATACTTTTGCACAGTATTGTATATATATATATATATATATATATATATATATATTGAAGTCAATATGGGTGAACATTCCGAGATGAGGAATTATCATTATTATACACTGATATATTCAATCTGTTGTCCTCATCTTGGTTGTTATAGTCACAACGTTTCGGCTATTTCTGAGATGAGGAATTATCATTATTATACATTGATATATTCAATCTGTTGTCCTCATCTTGGTTGTTATAGTCACAACGTTTTGGCTATTTCTGAGATGAGGAATTATCATTATTATACATTGATATATTCAATCTGTTGTCGTCATCTTGGTTGTTATAGTCACAACGTTTCGGCCATTTCCGAGATGAGGAATTATCATTATTATACATTGATATATTCAATCTGTTGTCCTCATCTTGGTTGTTATAGTCACAACGTTTCGGCCATTTCCGAGATGAGGAATTATCATTATTATACACTGATATATTCAATCTGTTGTCCTCATCTTGGTTGTTATAGTCACGTTTCGGCCATTTCCGAGATGAGGAATTATCATTATTATACACTGATATATTCAATCTGTTGTCCTCATCTTGGTTGTTATAGTCACAACATTTCGGCTATTTCCGAGATGAGGAATTATCATTATTATACACGGATTTATTCAATCTGTTGTCCTCATCTTGGTTGTTATAGTCACGTTTCGGCCATTTCCGAGATGAGGAATTATCATTATTATACACGGATTTATTCAATCTGTTGTCCTCATCTTGGTTGTTATAGTCACAACGTTTCGGCCATTTCCGAGATGAGGAATTATCATTATTATACACTGATATATTCAATCTATTGTCCTCATCTTGGTTGTTATAGTCACAACTTTTCGGCTATTTCTGAGATGAGGAATTATCATTATTATACACTGATTTATTCAATTTATTGTTCACTACATTATTAACTTGTTCAAGTCTAGTTTTAACCACCATCTTTCCCATAATAAACTTCACTTACTGTGTAGACAACATTAAAAAAAAAAAGAAAACCACAAAGAAACAAGAGACGAGACAAGGTACAAGACTACGTAAAACATGACACAAGAAAAACTAGGACAAGATACAAAAAGATACAGAACAAGACAACATCTGTTGCCTCAAGTCGCTTCTTCATCTGTTAGTAAATTCCACAAGATTCCCTGATGCATACGAGGAATGATATTACTAGCCAGTTCAGAACTTGTTTTGAATGAATATCATATTTGTTTGTTTTGTCTACTGAAGACATTCTTTGATATTCTAAAATGTCTTTGGATTTCTGTGCCACGTTTTTGTTCAGTTTCTTTAACTGCTTGATTTTAATGTATCGAAATTCGTAGCTCACATCTTGAGCCATTGTTCTTGGTGATGCCCTTATAGTCTGTCTTCTTACAGTTAGTCCCTTCTTCTTGCTTTCCTTTACTACCTTGTCTAAGTGTCTGGCATCAACAGACACAATATCATTTACATATTTTACACGAAGACTATATGGATAATGGTAGGACTTTTAGTTTGCTTAGTATTGTAAGTCAGTTAAGTGCCATATGTGATACATGCTTGGGCGATCATGTCTTGAAAGAGACATGACTGACTGAGCAGAAGATTATCCCGCAGAAGGTTGGCATTGTTTTCTGCAGTAGAGTGGTTGCCGACCAAGGCTATAGAACCCAATCTGTCCTGTTATTTGACTGATAGCTAGAAAGGGAAGATATGTATTATATTATTATGTAGTAATAAGTGGGGGAACAGTTTATTACTTCATAACAATATAAAACAGATCCCCCACTTTATGCCCAGTAGAAGCCTTAATCATATGTTCAACTATTATATTCAGTCAGTCAGTTAAGTGCCATACATGATACACGCTTGGGCGATCATGTCTTGAAAGAGACATGACTGAGCAGAAGATTATCCTGCAGTAGTTCACCATTACTTTCTGTGGTAGACTGGTTGCCAACCAAGTCTATAGAACCCAATCTGTCCTGTTATTTAACTCATAGCTAGAGGGGGAAGAGATATATTATTAAATAGTAATTAGTGGGGGATCTTTGTATTACTTCATAACAATAAAAAATCAATTCCTCACTTTATGCCCAGTAGAAACCTTAATCATGTTCCCAACTATTATATTCAGTCAGTTAAGTGCCATACGTGATACACGCTTGGGCGATCATGTCTTGAAAGAGACATGGCTGACTGAGCAGAAGATTATTCCGCAGTAAGTTGCCATTGCTTTCTGTGGTAGACTGGTTGCTAGCGAAGGCTATAAAACCCAATCTGTCCTGTTATTTAACCCATAACTGGAGGGAAGAGAAACTGCTAAAAATCCTCCAGGTAACAAACGGTTTTCATTTTTCTTTATCCCAAATAATCATTACGAGTAACTGTTTGACAAAATGGTAAAAATTCTTTGTAACATTTTTTGTTCGCTAAATGGACTTCATCAGAAGTGACGTTCTTATGTATGTAGAGAGGACAGGGGAAATATAAAATTCAACAAAAGAATTAGGCACCAAGGGGAGATGCTGAAGATGATATTAGAACCCAATCTGTCATGTTATTTAATCCATAGCTGGAGGGAAGAGATGAATTAATACCTTTCTCATGGGTATTTGTGCACAAGTGAATTCAATTGGAATTTAAATACAAGAACTCAGCTCTCTGAGTTTGAATTCCAGTTGCATTTGTTGCATTCACTTTCGCACAAATACCCTTGGGAAAAAGTATTAATTCATCCTTTCTCCCTCCAGCTATGGGTTGAATAGCAGGACAGATCGGGTTCTATAGCCAAGTTCGAATTCCAGTTGCATTTGTTGCATTCACTTACGCACAAATACCCTTGGGAAAAAGTATTAAGTCATCCTTTCTCCCTCCAGCTATGGGTTGAATAGCAGGACAGATTGGGTTCTATAGCCAAGTTCGAATTCCAGTTGAATTTGTTGCATTCACTTATGTGCAAATATCTTTTTGGAGAGATATTAACCCCTCCAGCTATGGATTAAATAACAGAACAGATTGGGTCCTATAGCCTTGGTTGGCAACAAGTCTACCACAGAAAGTAATGGCAGCCTACTGTGGGAAAATATTCTACCCAGTCAGTCTTTTGAGACATGATTGCCCAAATGTGTATCACATATGGCATTTAACTGACATCTAGACACTAACAAGGATTGACATTGCTTAACTTCAGTGATTTTACAAGAACCGGTGTTTCAATGTGACATGGCCATAAACTCTTTATACCAAGCACACATCCACGCTAACAGTACCAGGTATTCCCAAGTGTTCACAAGTACTATTATTTTTATTATCTTCATTATTTTCCACACTACAACCCCTTCTGCAAAGACAAAAAGGTGCAAGCTTATTGCTACTCTGTCACTATTTTCATCGTGATTTATTTTTTATTTATCATGCCATTGTGGTTTATATAAAGGCAGAAAAAAAAATCTCATTTTATAGAAGCTTGCAATGTTCCCAAGTGGTCCTCCATCTAAGTACTGACCAGGCTCAACGTTGCTTAACCTTTGATGAGCTAGTGCTTTAAAATATCCAAAAGTCAAATTGAAAAGTGTAGAACCTTTTTGGCAAGCACTATAGAAAAGATTTTTTGTCAAGAATTCTTGGGGAGGGTGGTATACACACACACACATACTGGAAAAAAAAAAAAGAAAAAAATGAAGAGAGTGATAGGCATTCATTTTTTGTTGCTAGAAGGAAATATTCTAAGTAGATTTATCTTCAGAACAAGATAGAAAAAAAAAAAAAGGAGAAGGGAGTTATCCTTACCTCTTCAAATAATTTGGGACAACATCTGTCATGTTTGCTTCACTTGGAGTCTTTGGCCTGCGGTGACCATTAACCAATGACCCAATCTGTTCACTGCTGACAGTGAACGAAGAAATATTTAGAGCATCCTTTTTCGGGCTGCTCGTCTGTGGGTGGGGATGCACTTGATTTGCATCAGCAGACATACATCGTACTGGTTCCTTGCCAGGAAATGAAGGTGGAGGAATTGGTGCTTCCTCAGATGTCACAGACTCTGGACTATGTTCCGTCACTTCACTAAACGCCTGGAAAACAAAAAGATTCATAAGTTAGTGGTAAGCAGAGACAGTATATGGCATTGTAAATGTCGACACTAATTTTATCTTTATGAAGAATAAGCAACAAGTCTGATAAAACAAGAATAATAATGCTTGCATTCATTCCTGACCACTGACAATCCCTTTCTTCCTGATATACAATGCATTTTCATAGTAAAATCAGTAGCAATGCATTTCCATTATACATCTAATAGCCCTATTCTATCAGTAATGCTTGCATTCATTCCTGACCACTGACAATCCCTTTCTTCCTGATTTTCAATGCATTTTATAGTAAAATCATTAGCAATGCATTTCCATTATACATCTAATAGCCCTATTCTATCAGTAATGCTTGCATTCATTCCTGACCACTGACAATCCCTTTCTTCCTGATTTTCAATGCATTTTATAGTAAAATCATTATCAATGCATTTCCATTTTACATCTAATAGCCCTATTCTATCAGTAATGCTTGCATTCATTCCTGACCACTGACAATCCCTTTCTTCCTGATTTTCAATGCATTTTATAGTAAAATCATTAGCAATGCATTTCCATTATACATCTAATAGCCCTATTCTATCAGTAATGCTTGCATTCATTCCTGACCACTGACAATCCCTTTCTTCCTGATTTTCAATGCATTTTATAGTAAAATCATTATCAATGCATTTCCATTTTACATCTAATAGCCCTATTCTATCAGTAATGCTTGCATTCATTCCTGACCACTGACAATCCCTTTCTTCCTGATTTTCAATGCATTTTATAGTAAAATCATTATCAATGCATTTCCATTATACATCTAATAGCCCTATTCTATCAGTAATGCTTGCATTCATTCCTGACCACTGACAATCCCTTTCTTCCTGATTTACAATGCATTTTTATAGTAAAATCATTAGCAATGCATTTCTATTATACATCTAATAGCCCTATTCTATCAGTAATGCTTGCATTCATTCCTGACCACTGACAATCCCTTTCTTCCTGATTTTCAATGCATTTTCATAGTAAAATCATTAGCAATGCATTTCCATTATACATCTAATAGCCCTATTCTATCAGTAATGCTTGCATTCATTCCTTGACCACTGACAATCCCTTTTCTTCCTGATTTACAATGCATTTTTATAGTAAAATCATTAGCAATGCATTTCCATTATACATCTAATAGCCCTATTCTATCAGTAATGCTTGCATTCATTCCTGACCACTGACAATCCCTTTCTTCCTGATTTACAATGCATTTTTATAGTAAAATCATTAGCAATGCATTTCTATTATACATCTAATAGCCCTATTCTATCAGTAATGCTTGCATTCATTCCTGACCACTGACAATCCCTTTTCTCCCTGATTTACAATGTGCATTTTTATAGTAAAATCATTACAATGCATTTCTATTATACATCTAATAGCCCTATTCTATCAGTAATGCTTGCATTCATTCCTGACCACTGACAATCCCTTTCTTCCTGATTTACAATGCATTTCTACAAAATCAGTAGCAATGCATTTCCATTATACATCTAATAGTTCTATTCTATCAGTAATGCTTGCATTCATTCCTGACCACTGACAATCCCTTTCTCCTTGATTTACAATGCATTTTTATAGTAAAATCATTAGCAATGCATTTCTATTATACATCTAATAGCCCTATTCTATCAGTAATGCTTGCATTCATTCCTGACCACTGACAATCCCTTTCTTCCTGATTTACAATGCATTTTACAGTAAAATCATTAGCAATGCATTTTTATTATACATCTAATAGCCCTATTCTATCAGTAATGCTTGCATTCATTCCTGACCACTGACAATCCCTTTCTTCCTGATTTACAATGCATTTTTATAGTAAAATCATTAGCAATGCATTTCTATTATACATCTAATAGCTTATTCTATCAGTAATGCTTGCATTCATTCCCGACCACTGACAATCCCTTTTCTTCCTGATTTACAATGCATTTTCATAGTAAAATCAGTAGCAATGCATTTCCATTATACATCTAATAGTCTTCTATTCTATCAGTAATGCTTGCATTCATTCCTGACCACTGGCTAACCTTTCTTTCCCATTTACAATGCATTTTTATAGTAAAATCATTAGCAATGCATTTCTATTATACATCTAATAGCCCTATTCTATCAGTAATGCTTGCATTCATTCCCGACCACCGACAATCCCTTTCTTCCTGATTTATGTCACATTTATAGTAAAATCATTAGCAATGCATTTCTATTATACATATCTAATAGTCTCTATTCTATCAGTAATGTTTGCATTCATTCCTGACCACTGGACAATCCCTTTCTTCCTGATTTACAATGCATTTTCATAGTAAAACTGCAGCAATTTACCTAATACATCTAATAGCCCTATTCTATCAGTAATGCTTGCATTCATTCCTGACCACTGACAATCCCTTTCTTCCTGATTTCCTGCAATGCATTTTCATAGTAAAATCATTAGCAATGCATTTCTATTATACATCTAATAGTTCATATTCTATCAGTAATGCTTGCATCTATTCCTGACCACTTGACAACTTTCTTCCTGATTTTCAATGCATTTTCATAGTAAAATCTCATTAGCAATGCATTTACATTATACATCTAATAGCCCTATTCTATCAGTAATGCTTGCATTCATTCCTGACCACTGACAATCCCTTTCTTCCTGATTTACAATGCATTTTCATAGTAAAATCAGTAGCAATGCATTTCCATTATACATCTAATAGCCCTATTCTATCAGTAATGCTTGCATTCATTCCTGACCACTGACAATCCCTTTCTTCCTGATTTACAATGCATTTTTATAGTAAAATCATTAGCAATGCATTTCCATTATACATCTAATAGCCCTATTCTATCAGTAATGCTTGCATTCATTCCTGACCACTGACAATCCCTTTCTTCCTGATTTTCAATGCATTTTCATAGTAAAATCATTAGCAATGCATTTCCATTATACATCTAATAGCCCTATTCTATCAGTAATGCTTGCATTCATTCCTGACCACTGACAATCCCTTTCTTCCTGATTTACAATGCATTTTTATAGTAAAATCATTAGCAATGCATTTCCATTATACATCTAATAGCCCTATTCTATCAGTAATGCTTGCATTCATTCCTGACCACTGACAATCCCTTTCTTCCTGATATACAATGCATTTTTATAGTAAAATCATTAGCAATGCATTTCCATTATACATCTAATAGCCCTATTCTATCAGTAATGCTTGCATTCATTCCTGACCACTGACAATCCCTTTCTTCCTGATTTACAATGCATTTTTATAGTAAAATCATTAGCAATGCATTTCCATTATACATCTAATAGCCCTATTCTATCAGTAATGCTTGCATTCATTCCTGACCACTGACAATCCCTTTCTTCCTGATTTTCAATGCATTTTCATAGTAAAATCATTAGCAATGCATTTACATTATACATCTAATAGCCCTATTCTATCAGTAATGCTTGCATTCATTCCTGACCACTGACGATCCCTTTCTTCCTGATTTCCAATGCATTTTCATAGTAAAATCATTAGCAATGCATTTCCATTACACATCGAATTGCCCTATTCTATCAGTAATGCTTGCATTCATTCCTGACCACTGACAATCCCTTTCTTCCTGATTTACAATGCATTTTTATAGTAAAATCATTAGCAATGCATTTCCATTATACATGTAATAGCCCTATTCTATCAGTAATGCTTGCATTCATTCCTGACCACTGACAATCCCTTTCTTCCTGATTTCCAATGCATTTTCATAGTAAAATCATTAGCAATGCATTTACATTATACATCTAATAGCCCTATTCTCTAAGTAATGCTTGCATTCATTCCTGACCACTGACAATCCCTTTCTTCCTGATTTTCAATGCATTTTCATAGTAAAATCATTAGCAATGCATTTCCATTTTACATCTAATAGCCCTATTCTATCAGTAATGCTTGCATTCATTCCTGACCACTGACAATCCCTTTCTTCCTGATTTCCAATGCATTTTCATAGTAAAATCATTAGCAATGCATTTACATTATACATCTAATAGCCCTATTCTATCAGTAATGCTTGCATTCATTCCTGACCACTGACAATCCCTTACTTCCTGATTTCAATGCATTTTCATAGTAAAATCATTAGAAATGCATTTACATTATACATCAATAGCTCCTATTCTATCAGTAATGCTTGCATTCATTCCTGACCACTGACAATCCTTTCTTCCTGATTTTCAATGCATTTTCATAGTAAAATCATTAGAAATGTATTTACATTATACATCTAATAGCCCTATTCTATCAGTAGCTGCTTGTATTCATTCCTGACCACTGACAATCCCTTTTCTTCCTGATTTTCAATGTATTTTCATAGTAAAATCATTAGAAATGCATTTACATTATACATCTATAGCCCCTATTCTATCAGTAATGCTTGCATTCATTCCTGACCACTGACAATCCCTTTCTTCCTGATTTTCAATGCATTTTCATAGTAAAATCATTAGAAATGCATTTCCATTATACATCTAATAGCCCTATTCTATCAGTAATGCTTGCATTCATTCCTGACCACACAAGCAATCCCTTTCTTCCTGATTTTCAATGCATTTTCATAGTAAAATCATTAGAAATGCATTTACGTATACATCTAATAGCCCTATTCTATCAGTAATGCTTGCATTCATTCCTGACCACTGACAATCCCTTTCTTCCTGATTTTCAATGCATTTTCATAGTAAAATCATTAGAAATACATTTACATTATACATCTAATAAGCCCCATTCTATCAGTAATGCTTGCATTCATTCCTGACCACTGACAATCCCTTTCTTCCTGATTTTTCAATGCATTTTCATAGTAAAATCATTAGAAATGCATTTACATTATACATCTAATAGCCCATTCTATCAGTAATGCTTGCATTCATTCCTGACCACTGACAATCCCTTTCTTCCTGATTTACAATGCATTTTCATAGTAAAATCATTAGAAATACATTTACATTATACATCCTAATAGCCCTATTCTATCAGTAATGCTTGCATTCATTCCTGACCACTGACAATCCCTTTCTTCCTGATTTTCAATGCATTTTCATAGTAAAATCATTAGAAATGCATTACATTATACATCTAATAGCCCCATTCTATCAGTAATGCTTGCATTCATTCCTGACACTGACAATCCACTGCTCTGATTTTCCAATGCATTTTCATAGTAAAATCATTAGAAATACATTTACATTATACATCTAATAGCCCCATTCTATCAGTAATGCTTGCATTCATTTCCTGACCACTGACAATCCCTTTCTTCCTGATTTTCAATGCATTTTCATAGTAAAATCATTAGAAATGCATTTACATTATACATCTAATAGCCCTATTCTATCAGTAATGCTTGCATTCATTCCCAAACCATGACAATCCCTTTCTTCCTGATTTTCAATGCATTTTCATAGTAAAATCATTAATGCATTTACATTATACATCTAATAGCCCCATTCTATCAGTAATGCTTGCATTCATTCCTGACCACTGACAATCCTTTCTTCCTGATTTTCAATGCATTTTCATAGTAAAATCATTAGAAATGCATTTCATTATACATCTAATAGCCCCATTCTATCGGTAATGCTTGCATTCATTCCTGACCACTGACAATCCTTTCTTCCTGATTTTCAATGCATTTTCATAGTAAAATCATTAGAAATGCATTTCCATTATACATCTAATAGCCCCATTCTATCAGTAATGCTTGCATTCATTCCTGACCACTGACAATCCCTTTCTTCCTGATTTTCAATGCATTTTCATAGTAAAATCATTAGAAATGCATTTACATTATACATCTAATAGCCCCATTCTATCAGTAATGCTTGCATTCATTCCTGACCACTGACAATCCTTTCTTCCTGATTTTCAATGCATTTTCATAGTAAAATCATTAGAAATGCATTTCCATTATACATCTCATAGCCCTATTCTATCAGTAATGCTTGCATTCATTCCTGACCACTGACAATCCCTTTCTTCCTGATTTTCAATGCATTTTCATAGTAAAATCATTAGCAATGCATTTACATTATACATCTAATAGCCCTATTCTATCAGTAATGCTTGCATTCATTCCTGACCACTGACAATCCCTTTCTTCCTGATTTTCAATGCATTTTCATAGTAAAATCATTAGCAATGCATTTACATTATACATCTAATAGCCCTATTCTATCAGTAATGCTTGCATTCATTCCTGACCACTGACAATCCCTTTCTTCGTGATTTTCAATGCATTTTTCATAGTAAAATCATTAGCAATGCACATTTACATTATACATCTAATAGCCCTATTCTATCAGTAATGCTTGCATTCATTCCTGACCACTGACAATCCTTTCTTCCTGATTTTTCATGCATTTTCATAGTAAAATCATTAGCAATGCATTTACATTATACATCTAATAGCCCTATTCTATCAGTAATGCTTGCATTCATTCCTGACCACTGACAATCCCTTTCTTCCTGATTTTCAATGCATTTTCATAGTAAAATCATTAGCAATGCATTTACATTATACATCTAATAGCCCTATTCTATCAGTAATGCTTGCATTCATTCCTGACCACTGACAATCCCTTTCTTCCTGATTTTCAATGCATTTTCATAGTAAAATCATTAGCAATGCATTTCCATTGTATCTAATAGCCTATTCTATCAGTAATGCTTGCATTCATTCCTGACCACTGACAATCCCTTTCTTCCTGATTTTCAATGCATTTTCATAGTAAAATCATTAGCAATGCATTTCCATTATACATCTAATAGCTATTCTATCAGTAATGCTTGCATTCATTCTGACCACTGACAATCCCTTTCTTCCTGATTTTCAATGCATTTTCATAGTAAAATCATTAGCAATGCATTTCCATTATACATCTAATAGCCTATTCTATCAGTAATGCTTGCATTCATTCCTGACCACTGACAATCCCTTTCTTCCTGATATGCAATGCATTTTCATAGTAAAATCAGTAGCAATGCATTTCCATTATACATCTAATAGCCCTATTCTATCAGTAATGCTTGCATTCATTCCTGACCACTGACAATCCCTTTCTTCCTGATTTACAATGCATTTTTATAGTAAAATCATTAGCAATGCATTTCCATTATACATCTAATATTTGCTATATCAATCAATGCTTGCATTCCATTCCTGACCACTGACAATCCCTTTCTTCCTGATTTTCAATGCATTTTCATAGTAAAATCATTAGCAATGCATTTCCATTATACATCTAATAGCCCTATTCTATCAGTAATGCTTGCATTCATTCCTGACCACTGGTAATCCTTTCTTCCTGATTTACAATGCATTTTTATAGTAAAATCATTAACTGGGCTGCATTTCCATTATACATCTAATAGCCCTATTCTATCAGTAATGCTTGCATTCATTCCTGACCACTGACAATCCCTTTCTTCCTGATATACAATGCATTTTTATAGTAAAATCATTAGCAATGCATATTCCATTTATACATCTAATAGCCCTATTCTATCAGTAATGCTTGCATTCATTCCTGACCACTGACAATCCCTTTCTTCCTGATTTACAATGCATTTTTATAGTAAAATCATTAGCAATGCATTTCCATTATACATCTAATAGCCCTATTCTATCAGTAATGCTTGCATTCATTCCTGACCACTGACAATCCCTTTCTTCCTGATTTTCAATGCATTTTCATAGTAAAATCATTAGCAGTACATTTACATTATACATCTAATAGCCCTATTCTATTATCAGTAATGCTTGCATTCATTCCTGACCACTGACCAATCCTTTCTTCCTGATTTTCAATGCATTTTCATAGTAAAATCATTAATCATGTTACATTATACATCTAATAGCCCCATTCTATCAGTAATGCTTGCATTCATTCCTGACCACTGACAATCCCTTTCTTCCTGATTTTCAATGCATTTTCATAGTAAAATCATTAGAAATGCATTTACATTATACATCTAATAGCCTATTCTATCAGTAATGCTTGCATTCATTCCTGACCACTGACAATCCCTTTCTTCCTGATTTTCAATGCATTTTTCATAGTAAAATCATTAGAAATGCATTTACATTATACATCTAATAGCCCTATTCTATCAGTAATGCTTGCATTCATTCCTGACCACTGACAATCCCTTTCTTCCTGATTTTCAATGCATTTTCATAGTAAAATCATTAGAAATGCATTTACATTATACATCTAATAGCCCTATTCTATCAGTAATGCTTGCATTCATTCCTGACCCCTGACAATCCCTTGCTTTGTGATTTTCAAATGCATTTTTGTAGTAAAATCATTAGAAATGCATTATACATCTAATGGCCCTATTCTACTCATTATTTGCATTCATTCTGACCACTGACAATCCCTTTCTTCCTGATTTTCAATGCATTTTCATGAAGCAAAATCATTAGAAATGCATTTACATTATACATCTAATAGCCTATTCCTATCCAGTAATGCTTGCATTCATTTCCTGACCACTGACAATCCCTTTCTTCCTGATTTTCAATGCATTTCATAGTAAAATCATTAGAAATGCATTTACATTATACATCTAATAGCCCTATTCTATCAGTAATGCTTGCATTCATTCCTGACCACTGACAATCCCTTTCTTCCTGATTTTCAATGCATTTTTCATAGTAAAATCATTAGAAATGCATTTACATTATACATCTAATAGCCCTATTCTATCAGTAATGCTTGCATTCATTCCTGACCACTGACAATCCCTTTCTTCCTGATTTTCAATGCATTTTCATAGTAAAATCATTAGAAATGCATTTACATTATACATCTAATGGCCCATTCTATCAGTAATGCTTGCATTCATTCCTGACCACTGACAATCCTTTCTTCCTGATTTTCAATGCATTTTTCATAGTAAAATCATTAGAAATGCATTTACATTATACATCTAATAGCCCCATTCTATCAGTAATGCTTGCATTCATTCCTGACCACTGACAATCCCTTTCTTCCTGATTTACAATGCATTTTCATAGTAAAATCATTAGAAATACATTTACATTATACATCTAATAGCCCTATTCTATC
This sequence comes from Ascarosepion bandense, assembly GCA_037127315.1. Taxonomy (NCBI): domain Eukaryota; kingdom Metazoa; phylum Mollusca; class Cephalopoda; order Sepiida; family Sepiidae; genus Ascarosepion; species Ascarosepion bandense. The sequence goes on from JBBBDQ010000736.1 coordinate 488,934, forward strand.
AGTAATGCTTGCATTTCTGACCACCTGACAATCCCTTTCTTCCTGATTTTCAATGCATTTTCACTATAGTAAATCATTAGAAATGCATTTACATTATACATCTAATAGCCCCATTCTATCAGTAATGCTTGCATTCATTCCTGACCACTGACAATCCTTTCTTCCTGATTTTCAATGCATTTTCATAGTAAATCATTAGAAATGCATTTACATTATCTAATGGCCCCATTCTATCAGTAATGCTTGCATTCCATTCCTGACCATGACAATCCCTTTCTTCCTGATTTTCAATGCATTTTCATAGTAAAATCATTAGAAGCATTTACATTATACATCTAATAGCCCTATTCTATCAGTAATGCTTGCATTCATTCCTGACCACTGACAATCCCTTTCTTCTGATTTTCAATGCATTTTCATAGTAAAATCATTAGAAATGCATTTCCATTATACATCTAATAGCCCCATTCTATCAGTAATGCTTGCATTCATTCCTGACCCTCTTGACAATCCTTTCTTCCTGATTTTCAATGCATTTTCATAGTAAAATCATTAGAAATGCATTTCCATTATACATCTAATAGCCCCATTCTATCAGTAATGCTTGCATTCATTCCTGACCACTGACAATCCCTTTCTTCCTGATTTTCAATGCATTTTTCACTTAGTAAAATCATTAGAAATGCATTTACATTATACATCCTAATGGCCCATTCTATCAGTAATGCTTGCATTCATTCCTGACCACTGACAATCCCTTTCTTCCTGATTTTCAATGCATTTTCATAGTAAATCATTAGAAATGCACATTTCCATTATACATCTCATAGCCCTATTCTATCAGCAATGCTTGCATTCATTCCTGACCACTGACAATCCCTTTCTTCCTGATTTTCAATGCATTTTCATAGTAAAATCATTAGCAATGCATTTACATTATACATCTAATAGCCCTATTCTATCAGTAATGCTTGCATTCATTCCTGACCACTGACAATCCCTTTCTTCCTGATTTTCAATGCATTTTCATAGTAAAATCATTAGCAATGCATTTACATTATACATCTAATAGCCCTATTCTATCAGTAATGCTTGCATTCATTCCTGACCACTGACAATCCCTTTCTTCGTGATTTTCAATGCATTTTCATAGTAAAATCATTAGCAATGCATTTACATTATACATCTAATAGCCCTATTCTATCAGTAATGCTTGCATTCTCATTCTGACCACTGACAATCCCTTTCTTCCTGATTTCAATGCATTTTCATAAAATCATTAGCAAGCCCATTTATATTTATACATCTAATAGCCCTATTCTATCAGTAATGCTTGCATTCATTCCTGACCACTGACAATCCCTTTCTTCCTGATTTTCAATGCATTTTCATAGTAAAATCATTAGCAATGCATTTACATTATACATCTAATAGCCCTATTCTATCAGTAATGCTTGCATTCATTCCTGACCACTGACAATCCCTTTCTTCCTGATTTTCAATGCATTTTCATAGTAAAATCATTAGCAATGCATTTCCATTATACATCTAATAGCCCTATTCTATCAGTAATGCTTGCATTCATTCCTGACCACTGACAACTCTCTTCTTCCTGATTTTCAATGCATTTTCATAGTAAAATCATTAGCAATGCATTTCCATTATACATCTAATAGCTCCTATTCTATCAGTAAATGCTTGCATTCATTCCTGACCACTGACAATCCCTTTCTTCCTGATTTTCAATGCATTTTTCATAGTAAAATCATTAGCAATGCATTTCCATTATACATCTAATAGCCCTATTCTATCAGTAATGCTTGCATTCATTCCTGACCACTGACAATCCCTTTCTTCCTGATTTTCAATGCATTTTCATAGTAAAATCATTAGCAATGCATTTCCATTATACATCTAATAGCCCTATTCTATCAGTAATGCTTGCATTCATTCCTGACCACTGACAATCCCTTTCTTCCTGATTTTCAATGCATTTTATAGTAAAAATCATTAGCATTTCCATTATACATCTAATAGCTCCTATTCTATCAGTAATGCTTGCATTCATTCCTGACCACTGAAAATCCCTTTCTTCCTGATTTTCAATACATTTTTATAGTAAAATCATTAGCAATGCATTTCCATTATACATCTAATAGCCCCATTCTATCAGTAATGCTTGCATTCATTCCTGACCACTGACAATCCCTTTCTTCCTGATTTTCAATGCATTTTATAGTAAAATCATTAGCAATGCATTTCCATTATACATCTAATAGCCCTATTCTATCAGTAATGCTTGCATTCATTCCTGACCACTGAAAATCCCTTTCTTCCTGATTTTCAATACATTTTTATAGTAAAATCATTAGAAATGCATTTACATTATACATCTACTAGCCCCATTCTATCAGTAATGCTTGCATTCATTCCTGACCACTGACAATCCCTTTCTTCCCTGATTTTCAATGCATTTTATAGTAAAATCATTATCAATGCATTTCCATTATGCATCTAATAGCCCTATTCTATCAGTAATGCTTGCATTCATTCCTGACCACTGAAAATCCCTTCTTTCCTGATTTTCAATGCATTTTCATAGTAAAATCATTAGCAATGCATTTCCATTATACATCTAATAGCCCCATTCTATCAGTAATGCTTGCATTCATTCCTGACCACTGACAATCCCTTCTTCCTGATTTTCAATGCATTTTTATAGTAAAATCATTAGCAATGGATTTCCATTATACATCTAATAGCCCTATTCTATCAGTAATGCTTGCATTCATTCCTGACCACTGAAAATCCCTTTCTTCCTGATTTTCAATGCATTTTCATAGTAAAATCATTAGCAATGCATTTCCATTATACATCTAATAGCCCCATTCTATCAGTAATGCTTGCATTCATTCCTGACCACTGACAATCCCTTTCTTCCTGATTTTCAATGCATTTTCATAGTAAAATCATTAGCAATGCATTTCCATTATACATCTAATAGCCCTATTCTATCAGTAATGCTTGCATTCATTCCTGACCACTGACAATCCCTTTCTTCCTGATTTTCAGCATTTTCATAGTAAAATCATTAGCAATGCATTTCCATTATACATCTAATAGCCCTATTCTATCAGTAATGCTTGCATTCATTCCTGACCACTGACAATCCCTTTCTTTCCTGATTTTCAATGCATTTTTATAGTAAAATCATTAGCAATGCATTTCCATTATACATCTAATAGCCCTATTCTATCAGTAATGCTTGCATTCATTCCTGACCACTGACAATCCCTTTCTTCCTGATTTTCAATGCATTTTCATAGTAAAATCATTAGCAATGCATTTCCATTATACATCTAATAGCCCTATTCTATCAGTAATGCTTGCATTCATTCCTGACCACTGACAATCCCTTTCTTCCTGATTTTCAATACATTTTTATAGTAAAATCATTAGCAATGCATTTCCATTATACATCTAATAGCCCTATTCTATCAGTAATGCTTGCATTCATTCCTGACCACTGACAATCCTCTTCCTGATTTTCAATGCATTTTCATAGTAAAATCATTAGCAATGCATTTCCATTATACATCTAATAGCCCTATTCTATCAGTAATGCTTGCATTCATTCCTGACCACTGACAATCCCTTTCTTCCTGATTTTCAATACATTTTTATAGTAAAATCATTAGCAATGCATTTCCATTATACATCTAATAGCCCTATTCTATCAGTAATGTTTGCATTCATTCCTGACCACTGACAATCCCTTTCTTCCTGATTTTCAATGCATTTTCATAGTAAAATCATTAGCAATGCATTTCCATTATACATCTAATAGCTCTATTCTATCAGTAATGCTTGCATTCATTCCTGACCACTGACAATCCCTTTCTTCCTGATTTTCAATGCATTTTCATAGTAAAATCATTAGCAATGCATTTCCATTATACATCTAATAGCCCTATTCTATCAGTAATGCTTGCATTCATTCCTGACCACTGACAATCCCTTTCTTCCTGATTTTTCAATGTATTTTCATAGTAAAATCATTAGCAATGCATTTCCATTATACATCTAATAGCCCTATTCTATCAGTAATGCTTGCATTCATTCCTGACCACTGACAATCCCTTTCTTCCTGATTTTCAATGCATTTTCATAGTAAAATCATTAGCAATGCATTTCCATTATACATCTAATAGCCCTATTCTATCAGTAATGCTTGCATTCATTCCTGACCACTGACAATCCCTTTCTTCCTGATTTTCAATGCATTTTCATAGTAAAATCATTAGCAATGCATTTCCATTATACATCTAATAGCCTTATTCTATCAGTAATGCTTGCATTCATTCCTGACCACTGACAATCCTTTCCTGATTTTCAATGCATTTTCATAGTAAAATCATTAGCAATGCATTTCCATTATACATCTAATAGCCCTATTCTATCAGTAATGCTTGCATTCATTCCTTGACCACTGACAATCCCTTTCTTCCTGATTTTCAATGCATTTTCATAGTAAAATCATTAGCAATGCATTTCCATTATACATCTAATAGCCCTATTCTATCAGTAATGCTTGCATTCATTCCTGACCACTGACAATCCCTTTCTTCCTGATTTTCAATGCATTTTATAGTAAAATCATTATCAATGCATTTCCATTATGCATCTAATAGCCCTATTCTATCAGTAATGCTTGCATTCATTCCTGACCACTGACAATCCCTTTCTTTCCTGATTTTCAATGCATTTTATAGTAAAATCATTATCAATGCATTTCCATTATACATCTAATAGCTCCCATTCTATCAGTAATGCTTGCATTCATTCCTGACCACTGACAATCCTTTCTTCCTGATTTTCAATGCATTTTATAGTAAAATCATTAGCAATGCATTTCCATTATACATCTAATAGCCCTATTCTATCAGTAATGCTTGCATTCATTCCTGACCACTGAAAATCCCTTTCTTCCTGATTTTCAATACATTTTTATAGTAAAATCATTAGCAATGCATTTCCATTATACATCTAATAGCCCCATTCTATCAGTAATGCTTGCATTCATTCCTGACCACTGACAATCCCTTTCTTCCTGATTTTCAATGCATTTTATAGTAAAATCATTAGCAATGCATTTCCATTATACATCTAATAGCCCTATTCTATCAGTAATGCTTGCATTCATTCCTGACCACTGAAAATCCCTTTCTTCCTGATTTTCAATACATTTTTATAGTAAAATCATTAGAAATGCATTTACATTATACATCTAATAGCTCCCATTCTATCAGTAATGCTTGCATTCATTCCTGACCACTGACAATCCCTTTCTTCCTGATTTTCAATGCATTTTCATAGTAAAATCATTAGCAATGCATTTCCATTATACATCTAATAGCCCTATTCTATCAGTAATGCTTGCATTCATTCCTGACCACTGACAATCCCTTTCTTCCTGATTTTCAATGCATTTTCATAGTAAAATCATTAGCAATGCATTTCCATTATACATCTAATAGCCCTATTCTATCAGTAATGCTTGCATTCATTCCTGACCACTGACAATCCCTTTCTTTCCTGATTTTCAATGCATTTTTATAGTAAAATCATTAGCAATGCATTTCCATTATACATCTAATAGCCCTATTCTATCAGTAATGCTTGCATTCATTCCTGACCACTGACAATCCCTTTCTTCCTGATTTTCAATACATTTTTATAGTAAAATCATTAGCAATGCATTTCCATTATACATCTAATAGCCCTATTCTATCAGTAATGCTTGCATTCATTCCTGACCACTGAAAATCCCTTTCTTTCCTGATTTTCAATGCATTTTCATAGTAAAATCATTAGCAATGCATTTCCATTATACATCTAATAGCCCTATTCTATCAGTAATGCTTGCATTCATTCCTGACCACTGACAATCCCTTTCTTCCTGATTTTCAATACATTTTTATAGTAAAATCATTAGCAATGCATTTCCATTATACATCTAATAGCCCTATTCTATCAGTAATGCTTGCATTCATTCCTGACCACTGACAATCCCTTTCTTCCTGATTTTCAATGCATTTTCATAGTAAAATCATTAGCAATGTATTTCCATTATACATCTATTATTCCATTCTATCAGTAATGCTTGCATTCATTCCTGACCACTAACAATCCCTTTCTTCCTGATTTTCAATACATTTTTATAGTAAAATCATTAATAATGCATTTCCATTATACATCTAATAGCCCTATTCTATCAGTAATGTTTGCATTCATTCCTGACCACTGACAATCCCTTTCTTCCTGATTTTCAATACATTTTTATAGTAAAATCATTAGCAATGCATTTCAATTATACATCTAATAGCCCTATTCTATCAGTAATGCTTGCATTCATTCCTGACCACTGACAATCCCTTTTCTTCCTGATTTTCAATACATTTTATAGTAAAATCATTAGCAATGCATTTCCATTATGCACATCTAATAGCCCTATTCTATCAGTAATGCTTGCATTCATTCCTGACCACTGACAATCCCTTTCTTCCTGATTTTCAATACATTTTTATAGTAAAATCATTAGCAATGCATTTCCATTATACATCTAATAGCCCTATTCTATCAGTAATGTTTGCATTCATTCCTGACCACTGACAATCCCTTTCTTCCTGATTTTCAATACATTTTTATAGTAAAATCATTAGCAATGCATTTTCCATTATACATCTAATAGCCCTATTCTATCAGTAATGCTTGCATTCATTCCAGACCACTGACAATCCCTTTCATCCTGATTTTCAATACATTTTTATAGTAAAATCATTAGCAATGCATTTCCATTATACATCTAATAGCCCTATTCTATCAGTAATGCTTGCATTCATTCCTGACCACTGACAATCCCTTTCTTCCTGATTTTCAATGCATTTTATAGTAAAATCATTAGCAATGCATTTCCATTATACATCTAATAGCCCCATTCTATCAGTAATGTTTGCATTCATTCCTGACCACTGACAATCCCTTTCTTCCTGATTTTCAATGCATTTTATAGTAAAATCATTAGCAATGCATTTCCATTATACATCTAATAGCCCTATTCTATCAGTAATGTTTTGCATTCATTCCTGACCACTGAAAATCCCTTTCTTCCTGATTTTCCAATACATTTTTATAGTAAAATCATTAGCAATGCATTTCCATTATACATCTAATAGCCCTATTCTATCAGTAATGCTTGCATTCATTCCAGACCACCTGACAATCCCTTTCATCCTGATTTTCAATACATTTTTATAGTAAAATCATTAGCAATGCATTTCCATTATACATCTAATAGCCCCATTCTATCAGTAATGCTTGCATTACATTCCTGACCACTGACAATCCCTTTCTTCCTGATTTTCAATGCATTTTATAGTAAAATCATTAGCAATGCATTTCCATTATACATCTAATAGCCCCATTCTATCAGTAATGTTTGCATTCATTCCTGACCACTGACAATCCCTTTCTTCCTGATTTTCAATGCATTTTATAGTAAAATCATTAGCAATGCATTTCCATTATACATCTAATAGCCCTATTCTATCAGTAATGTTTGCATTCATTCTGACCACTGAAAATCCCTTTGCTTCCTGATTTTCAATACATTTTTATAGTAAAATCATTAGCAATGCATTTCCATTATACATCTAATAGCCCTATTCCTCGAGTAATGCTTTTGCATTCATTCCAGACCACTGACAATCCCTTTCATCCTGATTTTCAATACATTTTTATAGTAAAATCATTAGCAATGCATTTCCATTATACATCTAATAGCCCTATTCTATCAGTAATGCTTGCATTCATTCCTGACCACTGAAAATCCCTTTCTTCCTGATTTTCAATACATTTTTATAGTAAAATCATTAGCAATGCATTTCCATTATACATCTAATAGCCCTATTCTATCAGTAATGCTTGCATTCATTCCTGACCACTGAAAATCCCTTTCTTGCCTGATTTTCAATACATTTTTATAGTAAAATCATTAGCAATGCATTTCCATTATACATCTAATAGCCCTATTCTATCAGTAATGCTTGCATTCATTCCTGACCACTGACAATCCTTTCTTCCTGATTTTCAATACATTTTTATAGTAAAATCATTAGCAATGCATTTCCATTATACATCTAATAGCCCTATTCTATCAGTAATGCTTGCATTCATTCCAGACCACTGACAATCCCTTTTCATCCTGATTTTCAATACATTTTTATAGTAAAATCATTAGCAATGCATTTCCATTATACATCTAATAGCCCTATTCTATCAGTAATGTTTGCATTCATTCCTGACCACTGAAAATCCCTTTCTTCCTGATTTTCAATACATTTTTATAGTAAAATCATTAGCAATGCATTTCCATTATACATCTAATAGCCCTATTCTATCAGTAATGCTTGCATTCATTCCAGACCACTGACAATCCCTTTCATCCTGATTTTCAATACATTTTTATAGTAAAATCATTAGCAATGCATTTCCATTATACATCTAATAGCCCTATTCTATCAGTAATGCTTGCATTCATTCTGACCACTGACAATCCTTTCTTCCTGATTTTCAATACATTTTTATAGTAAAATCATTAGCAATGCATTTCCATTATACATCTAATAGCCCTATTCTATCAGTAATGCTTGCATTCATTTCTGACCACTGAAAATCCCTTTCTTCCTGATTTTCAATACATTTTTATAGTAAAATCATAGCAATGCATTCCATTATACATCTAATAGCTATTCTATCAGTAATGCTTGCATTCATTTCTGACCACTGACAATCCCTTTCTTCCTGATTTTCAATACATTTTTATAGTAAAATCATTAGCAATGCATTTCCATTATACATCTAATAGCCCTATTCTATCAGTAATGTTTGCATTCATTCCTGACCACTGAAAATCCCTTTCTTCTGATTTTTCAATACATTTTTATAGTAAAATCATTAGCAATGCATTTCCATTATACATCTAATAGCCCTATTCTATCAGTAATGCTTGCATTCATTCCAGACAATCCCTTTCATCCTGATTTTCAATACATTTTTATAGTAAAATCATTAGCAATGCATTTCCATTATACATCTAATAGCCCCATTCTATCAGTAATGCTTGCATTCATTCCTGACCACTGACAATCCCTTTCTTCCTGATTTTCAATGCATTTTATAGTAAAATCATTAGCAATGCATTTCCATTATACATCTAATAGCCCCATTCTATCAGTAATGTTTGCATTCATTCCTGACCACTGACAATCCCTTTCTTCCTGATTTTCAATGCATTTTTATAGTAAAATCATTAGCAATGCATTTCCATTATACATCTAATAGCCCTATTCTATCAGTAATGTTTGCATTCATTCCTGACCACTGAAAATCCCTTTCTTCCTGATTTTCAATACATTTTTATAGTAAAATCATTAGCAATGCATTTCCATTATACATCTAATAGCCCTATTCTATCAGTAATGCTTGCATTCATTCAGACCACTGACAATCCCTTTCATCCTGATTTTCAATACATTTTTATAGTAAAATCATTAGCAATGCATTTCCATTATACATCTAATAGCCCTATTCTATCAGTAATGCTTGCATTCATTCCTGACCACTGAAAATCCCTTTCTTCCTGATTTTCAATACATTTTATAGTAAAATCATTAGCAATGCATTTCCATTATACATCTAATAGCCCTATTCTATCAGTAATGCTTGCATTCATTCCTGACCACTGAAAATCCCTGTCCTGATTTTCAATACATTTTTATAGTAAAATCATTAGCAATGCATTTCCATTATACATCTAATAGCCCTATTCTATCAGTAATGCTTGCATTCATTCCTGACCACTGACAATCCCTTTCTTCCTGATTTCCAATACATTTTTATAGTAAAATCATTAGCAATGCATTTCCATTATACATCTAATAGCCCTATTCTATCAGTAATGCTTGCATTCATTCCTGACTGACAATCCCTTTCTTCCTGATTTTCAATGCATTTTATAGTAAAATCATTAACAATGCATTTCCATTATACATCTAATAGCCCTATTCTATCAGTAATGCTTGCATTCATTCCTGACCACTGACAATCCCTTTCTTCCTGATTTTCAATGCATTTTCATAGTAAAATCATTAGCAATGCATTTCCATTATACATCTAATAGCCCTATTCTATCAGTAATGCTTGCATTCATTCCTGACCACTGACAATCCCTTTCTTCCTGATTTTCAATGCATTTCATAGTAAAATCATTAGAAATGCATTTACATTATACATCTAATAGCCCCATTCTATCAGTAATGCTTGCATTCATTCCTGACCACTGAAAATCCCTTTCTTCCTGATTTTCAATGCCATTTTATAGTAAAATCATTAGCAATGCATTTCCATTATACATCTAATAGCCCTATTCTATCAGTAATGCTTGCATTCATTCCTGACCACTGACAATCCCTTTCTTCCTGATTTTCAATGCATTTTATAGTAAAATCATTAGCAATGCATTTCCATTATACATCTAATAGCCCCATTCTATCAGTAATGCTTGCATTCACATTCCTGACCACTGACAATCCCTTTCTTCCTGATTTTCAATGCATTTTCATAGTAAAATCATTAGCAATGCACATTTACATTATACATCTAATAGCCCCATTCTATCAGTAATGCTTGCATTCATTCCTGACCACTGACAATCCCTTTCTTCCTGATTTTCAATGCATTTTCATAGTAAAAATCATTAGAAATGCATTTACATTATACATCTAATAGCCCCATTCTATCAGTAATGCTTGCATTCATTCCTGACCACTGAAAATCCCTTTCTTCCTGATTTTCAATGCATTTTCATAGTAAAATCATTAGCAATGCATTTCCATTATACATCTAATAGCCCCATTCTATCAGTAATGCTTGCATTCATTCCTGACCACTGAGAAATCCCTTTCTTCCTGATTTTCAATGCATTTTCATAGTAAAATCATTAGCAATGCATTTCCATTATACATCTAATAGCCCTCTTCTATCAGTAATGCTTGCATTCATTCCTGACCACTGACAATCCCTTTCTTCCTGATTTTTCAATGCATTTTATAGTAAAATCATTAGCAATGCATTTACATTATACATCTAATAGCCTATTCTATCAGTAATGCTTGCATTCATTCCTGACCACTGACAATCCCTTTCTTCCTGATTTTCAATGCATTTTCATAGTAAAATCATTAGAAATGCATTACATTATACATCTAATAGCCCCATTCTATCAGTAATGCTTGCATTCATTCCTGACCACTGACAATCCCTTTCTTCCTGATTTTCAATGCATTTTCATAGTAAAATCATTAGAAATACATTTACATTATACATCTAATAGCCCCATTCTATCAGTAATGCTTGCATTCATTCCTGACCACTGACAATCCCTTTCTTCCTGATTTTCAATGCATTTTCATAGTAAAATCATTAGCAATGCATTTCCATTATACATCCTTAGCCCTATTCTATCAGTAATGCTTGCATTCATTCTGACCACTGACAATCCCTTTCTTCCTGATTTTCAATGCATTTTCATAGTAAAATCATTAGAAATGCATTTACATTATACATCTAATAGCCCCATTCTATCAGTAATGCTTGCATTCATTCCTGACCACTGACAATCCCTTTCTTCTGATTTTCAATGCATTTTCATAGTAAAAATCATTAGAAATGCATTTACATTATACATCTAATAGCCCTATTCTATCAGTAATGCTTGCATTCATTCCTGACCACTGACAATCCTTTCTTCCTGATTTTCAATGCATTTTCATAGTAAAATCATTAGAAATGCATTTACATTATACATCTAATAGCCCCATTCTATCAGTAATGCTTGCATTCCTGACCACTGAAAATCCCTTTCTTCCTGATTTTCAATGCATTTTTCATAGTAAAATCATTAGCAATGCATTTCCATTATACATCTAATAGCCCTCTTCTATCAGTAATGCTTGCATTCATTCCTGACCACTGACAATCCCTTTCTTCCTGATTTTCAATGCATTTTTTATGGTAAAATCATTAGCAATGCATTTACATTATACATCTAATAGCCCTATTCTATCAGTAATGCTTGCATTCATTCCTGACCACTGACAATCCCTTTCTTCCTGATTTTCAATGCATTTTCATAGTAAAATCATTAGAAATGCATTTACATTATACATCTAATAGCCCCATTCTATCAGTAATGCTTGCATTCATTCCTGACCACTGACCAATCCCTTTCTTCCTGATTTTCAATGCATTTTCATAGTAAAATCATTAGAAATGCATTTACATTATACATCTAATAGCCCCATTCTATCAGTAATGCTTGCATTCATTCCTGACCACTGACAATCCCTTTCTTCCTGATTTTCAATGCATTTTCATAGTAAAATCATTAATCACATTCATTATACATCTAATAGCCCTATTCTATCAATGCTTGCATTCATTCCTGACCACTGACAATCCCTTTCTTCCTGATTTTCAATGCATTTTCATAGTAAAATCATTAGAAATGCATTTACATTATACATCTAACTAGCCCCATTCTATCAGTAATGCTTGCATTCATTCCTGACCACTGACAATCCCTTTCTTCCTGATTTTCAATGCATTTTCATAGTAAAATCATTAGAAATACATTTACATTATACATCTAATAGCCCTATTCTATCAGTAATGCTTGCATTCATTCCTGACCACTGACAATCCCTTTCTTCCTGATTTTCAATGCATTTTCATAGTAAAATCATTAGAAATGCATTTACATTATACATCTAATAGCCCCATTCTATCAGTAATGCTTGCATTCATTCCTGACCACTGACAATCCCTTTCTTCCTGATTTTCAATGCATTTTCATAGTAAAATCATTAGAAATGCATTTACATTATACATCTAATAGCCCTATTCTATCAGTAATGCTTGCATTCATTCCTGACCACTGACAATCCCTTTCTTCCTGATTTTCAATGCATTTTCATAGTAAAATCATTAGAAATGCATTTACATTATACATCTAATAGCCCCATTCTATCAGTAATGCTTGCATTCATTCCTGACCACACAAAAATCCCTTTCTTCCTGATTTTCAATGCATTTTCATAGTAAAATCATTAGCAATGCATTTACATTATACATCTAATAGCCCCATTCTATCAGTAATGCTTGCATTCATTCCTGACCACTGACAAATCCCTTTCTTCCTGATTTTCAATGCATTTTCATAGTAAATCATTAGCAATGCATTTCCATTATACATCTAATAGCCCTATTCTATCAGTAATGCTTGCATTCATTCCTGACCACTGACAATCCCTTTCTTCCTGATTTTCAATGCATTTTTATATGGAAAATCATTAGCAATGCATTTCTATTATACATCTAATAGCCCTATTCTATCAGTAATGCTTGCATTCATTCCTGACCACTGACAATCCCTTTCTTCCTGATTTTCAATGCATTTTCATAGTAAAATCATTAGAAATGCATTTACATTATACATCTAATAGCCCCATTCTATCAGTAATGTACATTCATTCCTGACCACTGATAATCCCTTTCTTCCTGATTTTCAATGCATTTTCATAGTAAAATCATTAGAAATGCATTTACATTATACATCTAATAGCCCCATTCTATCAGTAATGCTTGCATTCATTCCTGACCACTGACAATCCCTTTCTTCCTGATTTTCAATGCATTTTCATAGTAAAATCATTAACAATGCATTTCCATTATACATCTAATAGCCCTATTCTATCAGTAATGCTTGCATTCATTCCTGACCACTGACAATCCCTTTCTTCCTGATTTTCAATGCATTTTCATAGTAAAATCATTAGCAATGCATTTCCATTACGCATTCATTCCTGACCACTGACAATCAACCTCTGCGGGTTATTTAATGCCAAAAAAGTGCAGTTTTAGGGTATTTTTTTTAATGTTCATTTATAGTGGGAAGGTTGATTTAGTCAGATTTTGATTAATTTTTTTTATTTTATTTTAGAAACTGAAAATGTCTTCTAGTTTTGTATTCAAAAATGTATTTCTGGTAATAATTTTCCTTTCCTTCAAAAATGTATTGTTGGTAATATCAGTTAAGTGCCATACGTGAAATACGATTAGGCGATCATGTCTCGAAAGAAACATGACTGACTGGGCAGAAGATTATCCCGCAGTAGGTTGCCATTGCTTTCTCTGGTAGACTGGTTGCCAGCCTAGGCTATAGAACCCAATCTGTCCTATTATTTAACCCATAAATGGAAGGAAGAGATGGATTAATACCTTTCCCAAGAGTATTTGTGCATAACTGAATGCAAGGAATTCACACTTGGCACCCCGGTGTCGCGTTCCGAGTCGATATCCACTGCACCACAATGCTCATCCATTGGTAATATATTTCCTTCAAAAATCTATTTTTTTCGATAAAAGTCTATTTTCATATTGTTTTGACCCCAGTTTCGGAGCTTAATTATCTGCCCATAGCTGGGACCCTAACAGGTGCTACCACTCCAGATCAGAGTGGACCTGAGAACAACAGCAATTGAGGTGGTTCCATGTTTCTCAAAACTTCCCAATCAGAGACCTTGCTGCCAGATGCAGTTTACCGTCATACCCAGAACCTCTTTGAGTCTTATTCATTCATTCATTGAATGGAGAAAATTCAGCATTTAAATGGTGGAAATTAACTAACATTTCCTCGGATTTTTTTTTTTTTTAATCATCTCACCCCAAGCAAGGCATTCCACTGCCACTATTGCGCATGGGGCTACATAGGGGAGGGTAAAGAGAAGGAGTGGTTAGACATAGGGAATGTCAGGAGGAAGGTGACAGATGAGTAAGGATACCGAGGATGAGGGTTGGGTAGATGGGAAGAGTGTTTTTTTTTTTAATCATCTCACCCCAAGCAAGGCATTCCACTGCCACTATTGCGCTTGGGGCTACATAGGGGAAGGTAAAGAGAAGGAGTGGTTAGACATAGGGAATGTCAGGAGGAAGGTGACAGATGAGTATGGATAGCGAGGATGAGGGTTAGGCAGATGGGAAGAGTGTTTGATAGAATGGGAGCAGGTTAGTGTGTTAGGAGGTGTCTATTGACCTTACATTTAAACTCCTGGAGATTGTAGCCATCGGGGAAGTAATCGTTTGGAAGAGAATTCCACAGTCGGGAAGTGCGAAAAAAGAAACTGTTGGAGTAGAAGTTACGGCTGCATTTTATCGGTTAAAATTTTGAGTTAAATGTTACAAACCATTTTCTTTTGTTTATTTCTTTAAGTGCGTCTATAATGACCTGTAGCAGCATCTGTGTCAATGTTTACTACGACTTGAGATTGTTCCTAAGTTAGTTAGGGGTGAAATTTTGAGATGAGCCATTGCCATCACTGTAACATACTTTCGGCCTTGTACCACACCTAAGCTATACTTAAAAAAATCACCAGTCATTATTTTAGTCACACACTAATAAAGTTAGTCCTTATTC
Source organism: Ascarosepion bandense (assembly GCA_037127315.1). Lineage (NCBI taxonomy): Eukaryota > Metazoa > Mollusca > Cephalopoda > Sepiida > Sepiidae > Ascarosepion > Ascarosepion bandense. The sequence goes on from JBBBDQ010000736.1 coordinate 504,526, forward strand.
TGGACTAGTATACTAATCCTTGCTGCTTTTACCACCATATTTTAGCTGAAACATTTTTTCAACTTGCCTTATTCTCTGAAGTTCTTTTGACTAATATCCTCATCTTCATTTCGGAAACTGTTTTCCTTAACTTTTCTAGATTTATTGGAAATAAGTCTTCGATAACTGTAAAACGGCTTAAATGATTTTGAAGACTGGAAAGTGAAGAAGGATTGTGTAGCTCCATTCTAGATATGGTACCAACTCCTTTTTTTGTTTGACTGAAGGGATGCGCGTGGGTGGTGCAGTTGATATTGACTCGAAACAACAAATCGGGGGTGCCGAGTTCAAATTCCAGTTGAATTCCTTGCATTCACTTACACACAAATACCCTTGGGTAATCCATCTGTTCCCTACAGTTATAGGTTAAATAACAGGACAGATTGAGTTCTATAGCCTTGGCTGGCAGCCAGTCTACCAGAGAAAGCAATGGCAA
>JBBBDQ010000736.1:520000-652500 GCA_037127315.1 Ascarosepion bandense
TATTATACTAAACGCCTTGTGATAGCCTTCAAATACCAACTGATCTTGAAATATTAATGAATAATAAATAGGTAATACCCAACACCTTCTTTACCTTCCTTTATTATACTAAACGCCTTGTGATAGCCTTCAAATACCTACTTAGCTCGAAATATTAATGAATATTAAATAGGTAATACCCAACACCATCTTTACATTCCTTTATTATACTAAACGCCTTGTGATAGCCTTCAAATACCTACTGATCTCGAAATATTAATGAATAATAAATAGGTAATACCCGACACCATCTTCACATTCATTTATTATTCTAAACGCCTTGTGATAACCTTCAAATACCTACTGATCTCGAAATATTAATGAATATTAAATAGGTAATACCCAACACCATCTTTACATTCCTTTATTATTCTAAACGCCTTGAGATAACCTTCAAAAACCTACTGATCTCGAAATATTAATGAATAATAAATAGGTAATACCTCCAACACCATCTTTACATTCTTTATTATTCTAAACGCCTTGTGATAACCTTCAAAAACCTACTGATTCGAAATATTAATGAATAATAAATAGGTAATACCCAACACCATCTTTACATTCCTTTATTATTCTAAACGCCTTGTGATAACCTTCAAAACCCACTGATCTCGAAATATTAATGAATAATAAAAAGGTAATACCCAACACCATCTTTACATTCCTTTATTATTCTAAACGCCTTGTGATAACCTTCAAATACCTACTGATCTCGAAATATTAATGAATATTAAATAGGTAACACCCAACACCATCTTTACATTCCTTTATTATTCTTAAACGCCTTGTGATAACCTTCAAAAACCTACTGATCTCTCAAATATTAATGAATAATAAATAGGTAATACCCAACACCATCTTTACATTCCTTTATTATTCTAAACGCCTTGTGATAACCTTCAAATACCTACTGATTCAATATTAATGAATATTAAATAGGTAATACCCAACACTATCTTTACATTCCTTTATTATTCTAAACGCCTTGTGATAACTCTTCAAATACCATTGATCTCGAAATATTAATGAATAATAAAAAGGTAATACCCAACACCATCTTTACATTCCTTTATTATTCTAAACGCCTTGTGATAACCTTCAAATACCTACTGATCTCGAAATATTAATGAATATTAAATAGGTAATACCCAACACCATCTTTACATTCCTTTATTATTCTAAACGCCTTGTGATAACCTTCAAAAACCTACTGATCTCGAAATATTAATGAATAATAAATAGGTAATACCCAACAATTACCTTTACATTCCTCATTATTCTAAACGCTTGTGATAACCTTCAAATACCTACTGATCTCGAAATTAATGAATATTAAATAGGCATGACTTTACACCATCTTCATCTACTATTATTCTAAACGCCTTGTGATAACCTTCAAATACCAACTGATCTCTTTAAATATTAATGAATATTAAATAGGTAATACCCAACACCATCTTTATATCTTTATTATTCTAAACGCCTTGTGATAACCTTCAAAAACCTACTGATCTCGAAATATTAATGAATAATAAATAGGTAATACCCAACACCATCTTTACATTCCTTTATTATTCTAAACGCCTCTTGTGATAACCTTCAAATACCAACTGATCTCGAAATATTAATGAATAATAAAGGAATACCCAACACCATCTTTACATTCCTTTATTATTCTAAATCACTTAGGATAACCTTCAAATACCTACTGATCTCAAAATATTAATGAATAACAAATAGGTAATACCCGACACCATCTTCACATCTATTTATTATTCTAAACGCCTGAGATAACCTTCAAATACCAACTGATCTCGAAATATTAATGAATATTAAATAGGTAATACCCAACACCATCTTTACATTCCTTTATTATTCTAAACGCCTTGTATAACCTTCAAAAACCTACTGATCTCAAATATTAATGAATAATAAATAGGTAATACCCAACACCATCTTTACATTCCTTTATTATTCTTAAAACGCCTTGTGATAACCTTCAAATACCTACTGATCTCGAAATATTAATGAATATTAAATAGGTAATACCCAACACCATCTTTACATTCCTTTATTATTCTAAACGCTCTTTGTGATAACCTTCAAATACCTACTGATCTCGAAATATTAATGAATAATAAATAGGTAATACCCGACACCATCTTCACATTCATTTATTATTCTAAACGCCTTGTGATAACCTTCAAATACCAACTGATCTCTCGAAATATTAATGAATATTAAATAGGTAATACCCAACACCATCTTTACATTCCTTTATTATTCTAAACGCCTGTGATAACCTTCAAATACCTACTGATCTCGGAATATTAATGAATATTAAATAGGTAATACCCAACAATTATCTTTACATTCCTTTATTATTCTTAAACGCTGTGTAGACAACTTCAAATACCTACTGATCTCGAAATATTAATGAATAATAAATAGGTAATACCCAACACCATCTTTACATTCCTTATTATTCTAAACGCCTTGCATAACCTTCAAATACCTACTGATTCCCGAAATATTAATGAATAATAAATAGGTAATACCCGACACCATCTTCACATTCATTTATTATTCTAAACGCCTTGTGATAACCTTTCAAATACCAACTGATCTCGAAATATTAATGAATATTAAAATAGGTAATACCCAACACCATCTTTACATTCCTTTATTATTCTAAACGCCTTGTGATAACCTTCAAATACCTACTGATCTCGAAATATTAATGAATATTAAATAGGTAATACCCAACACCATCTTTACATTCCTTTATTATTCTAAACGCCCTTGTGATAAACTCTTCAAAACTCACTGATCTCGAAACATGAATATTAAATAGGTAATACCCAACACCATCTTTACATTCCTTTATTATTCTAAACGCCTTGTGATAACTCTCTAAAAACCTACTGATCTCGAAATATTAATGAATAATAAATAGGTAATACCCAAATAATCATCTTTTACATTCCTTTTATTATTCTAAACGCCTTGTGATAACCTTCAAATACCAACTGATCTCGAAATATTAATGAATAATAAATAGGTAACACCCAACACCATCTTTACATTCCTTTAATATTCTAAACGCCTTGTGATAACTCCCTAAATACCTACTGATCTCGAAATATTAATGAATAATAAATAGGTATTACCCGACACCATCTTCACATTCATTTATTATTCTAAACGCCTTGTGATAACCTTCAAATACCTACTGATCTCGAAATATTAATGAATATTAAATAGGTAGCCACCCAACACCATCTTTACATTCCTTTATTATTCTAAACGCCTTGTGATAACCTTTCAAATACCTACTGATCTCTGAAATATTAATGAATAATAAGTAGGTAATACCCGACACCATCTTCACATTCATTTATTATTCTAAACGCTCTGTGATAACCTTCAAAATACCAACTGATCTCGAAATATTAATGAATATTAAATAGGTAATACCCAACACCATCTTACATTCTCATTATTCTAAACGCCTTGTGATAACCTTCAAAACCTACTGATCCTCAATATTAATGAATAATAAATATGTACATCAAACACCATCTTTACATTCCTTTATTATTCTAAACGCCTTGTGATAACCTTCAAATACTGATCTCAATATTAATGAATATTAAATAGGTAATACCCAACACCATCTTTACATTCATTTATTATTCAAACGCCGGTATAACCTCTCTCATACCTACCATCCTCAAATATTAATGAATAAAACAGGTAATACCCGACACCATCTTTTCACATTCATTTATTATTCTATACCCACTGGTGATAACCTTCAAATACCAACTGATCTCGAAATATTAATGAATAATAAATAGGTAATACCAACACCATCTTTACATTCCTTATTCTAAACGCCTTGTGATAACCTCAAAGCCTACTGATCTCGAAATATTAATGAATGGGCTGTGTGTTACCCGACACCATCTTCACATCTTTACTTATTATTCTAAACGCCTCTTTGTGACAACCTAAATACCAACTGATCTTAAATACAATGAATATTAAAAGTAGTAATACCCAACACCATCTTTATATCTTTATTAACTAAACGCCTTGTATAACCTTCAAATACCTACTGATCTCTAAATATTAATGAATATTAAATAGTAATACCCAACACCATCTTTACATTCCTTATTATTCTAAACGCCTAGATAACTCAAATACCAACTGATTCTAAAATATTAATGAATATTAAATAGGTAATACCCAACACCATCTTTACATTCCTTTATTATTCTAAACGCCTTGTGATAACCTTCAAATACCTACTGATCTCGAAATATTAATGAATATTAAATAGGTAACACTTCCAACACCATCTTTACATTCCTTTATTATTCTAAACGCCGGGATAACCTTCAAAACCTACTGATCCTCAAATATTAATGAATATTAAATAGGTAATACCCAACACCATCTTTACATTCCTTTATTATTCTAAACGCCTTTGGTGGGATAACCTTCAAAACCTAATGATTCTAAATATTAATGAATATTAAATAGGTAATACCCAACACCATCTTACATTCCTTTATTATTCTAAACGCTCGGTGATAAATTTTCCAAATACCCACTGATCTCGAAATATTAATGAATAATAAATAGGTAATACCCGACACCATCTTCACATTCATTTATTATTCTAAACGCCTTGTGATAATCCCCAAATACCAACTGATCTCAAATATTAATGAATAACAATAGGTAATACCCAACACCATCTTTACATTCCTTTATTATTCTAAACGCCTTGTGATAACCTTCAAAAACCTACTGATCTCGAAATATTAAATAATACAAATAGGTAACACCCAACACCATCTTTACATTCCTTTATTATTCTAAACGCCTTGTGATAACCTTCAAAACCTACTTTGATCTCGGCATACGAATAATAATTAGGTAATACCCAACACCATCTTTACATTCCTTTATTATTCTAAACGCCTTGTGATAACCTTCAAATACCTACTGATCTCAAATATTAATGAATATTAAATAGGTGGCCACTCAACACCATCTTTACATTCCTTTATTATTCTAAACGCCTTGTGATAACCTTTCAAAAACCCACTGATCTCGAAATATTAATGAATATTAAATAGGTAATACCCAACACCATCTTTACATTCCTTTATTATTCTAAACGCTTTGTGATAACCTCAACACTGATCTCGAAATATTAATGAATATTAAATAGGTAATACTCAACACCATCTTTACATTCCTTTATTATTCTAAACGCCTTGTGATGTTAACCTCAAATACCTACTGATCTCGAAATATTAATGAATAATAAATAGGTAATACCCGACACCATCTTCACATTCATTTATTATTCTAAACGCTCGGTGATAACCTTCAAATACCAACTGATCTCGAAATATTAATGAATATTAAATAGGTAATACCCAACACTATCTTTACATTCCTTATTATTCTAAACGCCTTGTGATAACCTTCAAATACCCACTGATCTCGAAATATTAATGAATATTAAATAGGTAATACCCAACACCATCTTTACATTCTTTATTATTCTAAACGCCTTGTGATGTCTTTCAAATACTCAATGATCTCGAAATATTAATGAATATTAAATAGGTAATACCCAACACCATCTACATTCCTTTATTATTCTAAACGCCTTGTGATAACCCTTTCAAAAACTCACTGATTCTAAATATTAATGAATATTAAATAGGTAATACCTTAAACAATTATCTTTAACATTCCTTTATTATTCTAAACGCCTTGTGATAACCTTCAGCACCCACGATCCTCAAATATTAATGAATATTAAATAGGTAATACCCAACACCATCTTTACATTCCTTTATTGTTCTAAACGCCTTGTGATAACTCTTCAAATACCTACTGATCTCTAAATATTAATGAATAATAAATAGGTAATACCCGACACCATCTTCACATTCATTTATTATTCAAAACGCCTTGTGATAACCTTCAACACTAACTGATCTCGAATGAATAATAAATAGGTAATACCTTATAACACCATCTACATTCCTTTATTATTCTAAACGCCTCTTTGCAAGATAACCTTTCAAAAAACTCATTGATCTCGAAATATTAATGAATAATAAATACATACTCAACACCATCTTACATTCCTTTATTATTCTAAACGCCTTGTGATAACCTTCAAATACCTACTGATCTCGAAATATTAATGAATATTAAATAGGTAATACCCAACACCATCTTTACATTCCTTTATTATTCTAAACGCCTTGTGATAACCTTCAAATACCTACTGATCTCCTCAATATTAATGAATAATAAATAGGTAATACCCGACACCATCTTCACATTCATTATTATTCTAAACGCCTTGTGATAACCTTTCAAATACCAACTGATCTCGAAATATTAATGAATATTAAATAGGTAATACCCAACACCATCTTTACATTCTTTATTATTCTAAACGCCTTGTGATAACCTCAAATACCTACTGATTCAAATATTAATGAATATTAAATAGGTAATACCCAACACCATCTTTACATTCCTTTATTATTCTAAACGCCTTGTGATAACCTTCAAATACCTACTGATCTCGAAATATTAATGAATATTAAATAGGTAATACCCAACACCATCTTTACATTCCTTTATTATTTCCAACTACTTTGTGATAACCTTCAAAACCTACTGATCTCGAAATATTAATGAATATTAAATAGGTAATACCTAAACACCATCTTTACATCTTTTATTATTCTAAACGCCTTGTGATAACCTTCAAAAACCTACTGATCTCGAAATATTAATGAATATTAAATAGGTAATAATTTCCAACACCATCTTACATTCCTCTTTTATTAGATTCTAAACGCTTTGTATAACTCTTCAAATACCTACTGATCTCTTAAATATTAATGAATAATAAATAGGTAATACCCGACACCATCTTTACATTCATTTATTATTCTAAACGCCTTGTGATAACCTTCAAATACCAACTGATCTCAAATATTAATGAATAATAAATAGGTAATACCCAACACCATCTTTACATTCCTTTATTATTCTAAACGCCTTGTGATAACCTTCTAAAAACCTACTGATTCCCAAATATTAATGAATAATAAATAGGTAATACCCAACACCATCTTTACATTCCTTTATTATTCTAAACGCCTCTTATGATAACCTTCAAAAACCTACTGATCTCGAAAATATTAATGAATAATAAATAGGTAATACCCAACACCATCTTTACATTCCTTTATTATTCTAAACGCCTTGTGATAACTAAATACCTACTGATCTCGAAATATTAATGAATATTAAATAGGTAATACCCAACACCATCTTTACATTCCTTTATTATTCTAAACGCCTTGTGATAACCTTCAAAAACCTACTGATCTCGAAATATTAATGAATAATAAATAGGTAATACCTCCAACACCAATTCTTACATTCCTTTATTATTCTAAACGCCTTGTGATAACCTTCAAATACTTCATTGATCTCGAAATATTAATGAATATTAAATAGGTAATACCCAACACCATCTTATATCTTATTATTCTAAACGCCTTGTGATAACCTTCAAAAACCTACTGATTCTCAAATATTAATGAATAATAAATAGTAATACCCAACACCATCTTTACATTCCTTTATTATTCTAAACGCTCTTGTGATAACCTTTCAAATACCTACTGATCTCGAAATATTAATGAATATTAAATAGGTAATACCCAACACCATCTTTTTACATTCCTTTATTATTCTAAACGCCTTGTGATAACCTTCAAATACCTACTGATCTCGAAATATTAATGAATATTAAATAGGTAATACCCAACACCATCTTTACATTCTTTATTATTCTAAACGCCTTGTGATAACCTTCAAATACCTATCAACTTTAAATATTAATGAATAATAAATAGTAATACCCCGACACCATCTTCACATTCATTTATTATTCTAAACGCCTTGTGATAACCCTTCAAATACCAACTGATCTCGAAATATTAATGAATATTAAATAGGTAATACCCAACACCATCTTTACATTCCTTTATTATTCCCCAACGCCTTGTGATAACCTTCAAATACCTACTGATCTCAAATATTAATGAATAATAAATAGGTAATACCCAACACCATCTTTACATTCCTTTATTATTCTAAACGCCTTGAGATAACCTTCAAATACCTACTGATCTCTTCGAAATATTAATGAATAATAAATAGTAATACCCGACACCATCTTCACATTCATTTATTATTCCCAAACGCCTTGTGATAACCTTCAAATACCAACTGATCCTCAAATATTAATGAATATTAACAGGTAATACCCAACACCATCTTTACATTCCTTTATTATTCTAAACGCCCCTTTGTGATAACCTTCAAATACCTACTGATCTCGAAATATTAATGAATAACAACAGGTAATACCCGACACCATCTTCACATTCATTTATTATTCTAAACGCCTTGTGATAACCTTCAAATACCAACTGATCTCGAAATATTAATGAATATTAAATAGGTAATACCCAACACCATCTTTACATTCCTTTATTATTCTTCTAAACGCCTTGTGATAACCTTCAAATACCTACTGATTCCCAAATATTAATGAATATTAATAGGTAACACCCAACACCATCTTTATTCCTTTACCTAAACGCCTTGTGATAACCTTCAAAACCTACTGACTTTCTAAATATTAATGAATATTAAATAGGTAATACCCAACACCATCTTTACATTCCTTTATTATTCAAACGCCTTTGTGATAACCTTCAAAACCTACTGATTCAAATATTAATGAACACAACAGGTAATACCCCAACACCACTTTACATTCCTTTATTATTTCTAAACGCCTTGCATAATCCCCAAATACCTACTGATCTCGAAATATTAATTAATATTAAATAGTAATACCCAACACCATCTTTACATTCATTTATTATTCTACCAAGATAAACTCAAATACCTACTGATTCAAATATTAACAACAACAAATAGGTAATACCCGACACCATCTTCAATATCTATTTATTATTCAAACGCTTTGTGATAACCTTCAAATACCAATTGATCTCGGTATTATTAATGAATAATAAATAGGTAATACCCAACACCATCTTTACATTCCTTTATTATTCTAAACGCCTTGTGATAACCTCTAAATACCTACTGATCTCGAAACATTAATGAATATTAAATAGTATTACCTCAACACCATCTTTACATTCCCTTTATTATTTTAAACGCCTCGTGATAACCTTCAAATACCTACTGATCCTCAAAATATTAATGAATATTAAATAGGTAATACCTTAAACACCATCTTTACATTCCTTTATTATTCTAAACGCCTTTGTGATAACCTTCAACACCAATTAACTTTAAATACACGAATATTAAATAGGTAATACCCAACACCATCTTTACATTCCTTTTTTTATTATTCTAAACGCCTCGTGATAACCTTCTAAATACCTATCATCTTCAAATATTAATGAATATTAAATAGGTAATACCCAAATACCATCTTTACATTCTCTTTATTATTTTAAACTTACCAGATAACCTTCAAAAACCTACTGATCTCGAAATATTAACAACATAAATAGGTAATACCCAACAATTCATCTTTACATTCCTTTATTATTCTAAACGCCTTGTGATAACCTTCAAAAAACTCATCAGATTCTTTAAATATTAATGAATAATAAATAGGTAATACCCAACACCATCTTTACATTCCTTTATTATTCCTAAAACGCCTTGTGATAACCTTCAAACCTACTGATCTCGAAATATTAATGAATATTAAATAGGTAATACCCAACACCATCTTCATACCCTTTTATTATTCTAAACGCCTTGTGATAACCTTCAAATACCTACTGATCTCTGTAAATATTAATGAATAATAAATAGTAATACCCGACACCATCTTCACATTCATTTATTATTCTAAATGCCTTGTGATAACCTTCAATAACAACTGATCTCGAAATATTAATGAATAATAAATAGGTAATACCCAACACCATCTTTACATTCCTTTATTATTCTAAACGCCTTGTGATAACTCAAAACCTACTGATTCAAATATTAATGAAGGGCAACAGGGGTAATACCCAACACCATCTTTACATTCCTTTATTATTCTAAACGCCTATAGATAACCTTTCAAAACCTACTGATCTCGAAATATTAATGAATAATAATTAGGTAATACCCAACACCATCTTTACATTCCTTTATTATTCTAAACGCCTTGTGATAACCTTCAAATACCTACTGATCTCGAAATATTAATGAATATTAAATAGGTAATACCCAACACCATCTTTACATTCCTTTATTATTCTAAACGCCTTGTGATAACCTTCAAAAACCTACTGATCTCGAAATATTAATGAATATTAAATAGGTAATACCCAACACCATCTTTACATTCCTTTATTATTCTAAACGCCTTGTGATAACCTTCAAATACCTACTGATCTCGAAATATTAATGAATATTAAATAGGTAATACCCAACACCATCTTTACATTCCTTTATTATTCTAAACGCCTTGTGATAACCTTCAAATACCTACTGATCTCAAAGGTTAATGAATAATAAATAGGTAATACCCGACACCATCTTCACATTCATTTATTATTTCAAAACGCCTTGTGATAACCTTCAAATACCAACTGATCTAAATATTAATGAATATTAACAGGTAATACCCAACACCATCTTTACATTCCTTTATTATTCTAAACGCCTTGTGATAACCTTCAAATACCTACTGATCTCGAAATATTAATGAATATTAAATAGGTACACCCAACACCATCTTTACATTCCTTTATTATTCTAAACGCCTTGTGATAACCTTCAAATACCTACTGATCTCGAAATATTAATGAATATTAAATAGGTAATACCCAACACCATCTTTACATTCCCTTATTATTCTAAACGCTGCATAACCTTTCAAAACCTACTGATCTCGAAATATTAATGAATATTAAATAGGTAATACCCAACACCATCTTTACATTCCTTACTATTTCAAACGCCTTGTGATAACCTTCAAAAACCTACTGATCTCGAAACATTAATGAATATTAAATAGGTAATACCCAACACCATCTTTACATTCCTTTATTATTCTAAACGCCTTGTGATAACCTTCCAAATACCTACTGATCTCGAAATATTAATGAATAATAAATAGGTAATACCCGACACCATCTTCACATTCATTTATTATTCTAAACGCCTTGTGATAACCTTCAAATACCAACTGATCTCGAAATATTAATGAATAATAAATAGGTAATACCCAACACCATCTTTACATTCCTTTATTATTCTAAACGCCTTGTGATAACCTTCAAAAACCTACTGATCTCGAAATATTAATGAATAATAAATAGGTAATACCCAACACCATCTTTACATTCCTTTATTATTCTAAACGCCTTGTGATAACCTTCAAACCTACTGATCTCGAAATATTAATGAATAATAACAGGCTACCCAACACCATCTTTACATTCCTTATTATTCTAAACGCCTTGTGATAACCTTTCAAATACCTACTGATCTCAAATATTAATGAATATTAAATAGGTAATACCCAACACCATCTTTACATTCCTTTATTATTCTAAACGCCTTGTGATAACCTCTTAAAACCTACTGATCTCGAACATTAATGAATAATAAATAGGTAATACCCAACACCATCTTTACATTCCTTTATTATTCTAAACGCTCTGTGATAACCTTCAAATACCTACTGATCTCGAAATATTAATGAATATTAAATAGGTAATACCCAACACCATCTTTACATTCCTTTATTATCAAACGCCTAGATAATCCCTTCAAAAACCTACTGATCTTAAAATATTAATGAATAATAAATAGGTAATACCCAACACCATCTTTTACATCTTTATTATTCTAAACGCCTTGTGATAACCTTCAAATACCTACTGATCTCGAAATATTAATGAATATTAAATAGGTAATACCCAACACCATCTTTACATTCCTTTACATTATTCTAAACGCCTTTGTGATAACCTTCAAATACCTACTGATCTCAAATATTAATGAATATTAAATAGGTAATACCCAACACCATCTTTACATTCCTTTATTATTCTAAACGCCTTGTGATAACCTTCAAATACCTACTGATCTCGAAATATTAATGAATAATAACAGGGTATTACCCGACACCATCTTCACATTCATTTATTATTCTAAACGCCTTGTGATAACCCTCTAAATACCAACTGATCTCGAAATATTAATGAATATTAAATAGGTAATACTCAACACCATCTTTACATTCCTTTATTATTCTAAACGCCTTGTGATAACCTTCAAAAACCTACTGATCTTAAATATTAATGAATAATAAATAGGTAATACCCAACACCATCTTTACATTCCTTTATTATTCTAAACGCCTTGTGATAACCTTCAAAAACCTACTGATCTCAAAATATTAATGAATAATAAATAGGTAATACCCAACACCATCTTTACATTCCTTTATTATTCTAAACTTTGTGATAACCTTCAAAAACCTACTGATCTCGAAATATTAATGAATAATAAATAGGTAATACCCAACACCATCTTTACATTCCTTTATTATTCTAAACGCCTTGTGATAACCTTCAAATACCTACTGATCTCGAAATATTAATGAATACAAATAGGTAATACCCAACACCATCTTTACATTCCTTTTATTATTCTAAACGCCTTGTGATAACCTTCAAATACCTACTGATCTCGAAATATTAATGAATATTAAATAGGTAATACCCAACACCATCTTTACATTCCTTTATTATTCGAAACGCCTTGTGATAACCTTCAAAAACCTACTGATCTCGAAATATTAATGAATAATAAAAATAGGTAATACCCAACACCATCTTTACATTCCTTTATTATTTTAAACGCCTTGTGATAACCTTCAAATACCTACTGATCTCGAAATATTAATGAATATTAAATAGGTAATGCCCGACACCATCTTTACCTTTCTTTTATTATACTAAACGTCTTGTGATAGCCTTCAAATACCAACTCTGATCTCGAAATATTAATGAAGGATAAACAGTAATGCCCGACACCATCTTTACCTCTTTATTATACTAAACGCCTTGTGATAGCCTTCAAATATCTACTGATCTCGAAATATTAATGAATAATAAAGCCAGGTAATAATTCGACACCTTCTTTACATTCCTTTTATTATACTAAACGCCTTGTGATAGCCTTCAAATACCTACTGATCTCGAAATATTAGCTGAATAATAAATAGGTAATGCCCGACACCATCTTTACCTTTCTTTATTATACTAAACGCCCCTAGAGCAACCTTCCAAATACCAACGGATCTCGAAATATTAATGAATATTAAATAGGTAATGCCCGACACCATCTTTACCTTTCTTTATTATACTAAACGCCTTGTGATAGCCTTCAAATATCTACTGATCTCGAAATATTAATGAATAATAAATAGGTAATACCCGACACCTTCTTTACATTCCTTTATTATACTAAACGCCTTGTGATAACCTTCAAATACCTACTGATCTCGAAATATTAATGAATATTAAATAGGTAATACCCAACACCATCTTTACATTCCTTTATTATACTGAACGCCTTGTGATAGCCTTCAAATACCTACTGATCTCGAAACATTAATGAATAGAAGGAATAGGTAATACCCGACACCATCTTTACATTCCTTTATTATTCTAAACGCCTTGTGATAACCTTCAAATACCTACTATCTCGAAATATTAATGAATATTAAATAGGTAATGCCCGACACCATCTTTACCTTTCTTTATTATACTAAACGCATTGTGATAGCTTCAAATACCTACTCGGATCTCGAAATATTAATGAATATTAAATAGGTAATGCCCGACACCATCTTAACCTTTCTTTATTATACTAAACGCATTGTGATAGCCTTCAAATACCTACTGATCTTCAAATATTAATGAATATTAAATAGGTAATGCCCGACACCATCTCAACCTTTCTTTATTATACTAAACGCCTTGTGATAGCCTTCAAATACCTACTGATCTCGAAATATTAATGAATATTAAATAGGTAATGCCCGACACCATCTTTACCTTTCTTTATTATACTAAACGCCTTGTGATAGCCTTCAAATACCTACTGATCTCGAAATATTAATGAATATTAAATAGGTAATACCCGACACCATCTTTACCTTTCTTTATTATACTAAACGCCTTGTGATAGCCTTCAAATACGAACTGATCTCGAAATATTAATGAATATTAAATAGGTAATACCCGACACCATCTTTACCTTTCTTTATTATAATAAACACCTTGTGATAGCCTTCAAATACCAACTGATCTCGAAATATTAATGAATATTAAATAGGTAATACCCGACCCCATCTTTACCTTTCTTTATTATACTAAACGCCTTGTGATAGCCTTCAAATACCTACTGATCTCGAAATATTAATGAATATTAAATAGGTAATACCCAACACCATCTTTACATTCCTTTATTATTCTAAACGCCTTGTGATAACCTTCAAATACCTACTGATCTCGAAATATTAATGAATATTAAATAGGTAATGCCCGACACCATCTTTACCTTTCTTTATTATACTAAACGCCTTGTGATAGCCTTCAAATACCTACTGATCTCGAAATATTAATGAATAATAAATAGGTAATACCCGACACCTTCTTTACATTCCTTTATTATACTAAACGCCTTGTGATAACCTTCAAATACCTATTGATCTCGAAATATTAATGAATATTAAATAGGTAATACCCAACACCATCTTTACATTCCTTTATTATACTGAACGCCTTGTGATAGCCTTCAAATACCTACTGATCTCGAAACATTAATGAATAATAAATAGGTAATACCCGACACCATCTTTACATTCCTTTATTATTCTAAACGCCTTGTGATAACCTTCAAAAACCTACTGATCTCGAAATATTAATGAATAATAAATAGTAATACCCAACACCATCTTCACATTCATTTATTATTCTAAACGCCTTGTGATAACCTTCAAATACTCAACTGATCTCGAAATATTAATGAATATTAAATAGGTAATACCCAACACCATCTTTACATTCCTTTATTATTCTAAACGCCTTGTGATAACCTTCAAAAACCTACTGATCTCGAAATATTAATGAATAATAAATAGGTAATACCCAACACCATCTTTACATTCCTTTATTATTCTAAACGCCTTGTGATAACCTTCAAATACCTACTGATCTCGAAATATTAATGAATATTAAATAGGTAATACCCAACACCATCTTTACATTCCCTTTATTATGCTAAACGCCTTGTGATAACCTTCAAATACCAACTGATTCGAAATATTAATGAATAATAAATAGGTAATACCCAACACCATCTTTACATTCCTTTTATTATTCTAAACGCCTTGTGATAACCTTCAAAAACCTACTGATCTCAAATATTAATGAATAATAAATATAATACCTCCAACACCATCTTTACATTCCTTTGCCATTCTAAACGCCTTGTGATAACCTTCAAATACCTACTGATCTCGAAATATTAATGAATAATAAATAGGTAATACCCGACACCATCTTCACATTCATTTATTATTCTAAACGCCTTGTGATAACCTTCAAATACCAACTGATCTCGAAATATTAATGAATATTAAATAGGTAATACCCAACACCATCTTTACATTCCTTTATTATTCTAAACGCCTTGTGATAACCTTCAAAAACCTACTGATCTCGAAATATTAATGAATAATAAATAGGTAATACCCAACACCATCTTTACATTCCTTTATTATTCTAAACGCCTTGTGATAACCTTCAAATACCTACTGATCTCGAAATATTAATGAATAATAAATAGGTAATACCCAACACCATCTTTACATTCCTTTTATTATTCTAAACGCCTTGTGATAACCTTCAAAAACCTACTGATCTCGAAATATTAATGAATAATAAATAGGTAATACCCAACACCATCTTTACATTCTCTTTATTATTCTAAACGCCTCATGATAACCTTCAAAACCTACTGATCTCGAAATATTAATGAATAATAAATAGGTAATACCCAACACCATCTTTACATTCCTTATTATTCTAAACGCCTTGTGATAACCTTCAAATACCAACTGATTCGATAAATATTAATGAATAATAAATAGGTAATACCCAACACCATCTTTACATTCCTTTATTATTCTAAACGCCTTGTGATAACCTTCAAATACCTACTGACTTCGAAATATTAATGAATATTAAATAGGTAATACCCAACACCATCTTTACATCTCTTTATTATTCTAAACGCCTTGTGATAACCTTCAAATACCTACTGATCTCGAAATATTAATGAATATTAAATAGGTAATACCCAACACCATCTTTACATTCCTTTATTATTCTAAACGCCTTGTGATAACCTTCAAAAACCTACTGATCTCGAAATATTAATGAATATTAAATAGGTAATACCCAACACCATCTTTACATTCCTTTATTATTCTAAACGCCTTGTGATAACCTTCAAAAACCTACTGATCTCGAAATATTAATGAATAATAAATAGGTAATACCCAACACCATCTTTACATTCCTTTATTATTCTAAACGCCTTGTGATAACCTTCAAAATACCAACTGATCTCGAAATATTAATGAATAATAAATAGGTAATACCCAACACCATCTTTACATTCCTTTATTATTCTAAACGCCTTGTGATAACCTTCAAATACCTACTGATCTCGAAATATTAATGAATAATAAATAGGTAATACCCGACACCATCTTCACATTCATTTATTATTCTAAACGCCTTGTGATAACCTTCAAATACCAACTGATCTCGAAATATTAATGAATATTAAATAGGTAATACCCAACACCATCTTTACATACTTTTATTATTCTAAACGCCTTGTGATAACCTTTCAAAAACCTACTGATCTCGAAATATTAATGAATAATAAATAGGTAATACCCAACACCATCTTTACATTCCTTTATTATTCTAAACGCCTTGTGATAACCTTCAAATACCTACTGATCTCGAAATATTAATGAATATTAAATAGGTAATACCCAACACCATCTTTACATTCCTTTATTATTCTAAACGCCTTGTGATAACCTTCAAATACCTACTGGATCTCGAATATTAATGAATAATAAATAGGTAATACCCGACACCATCTTCACATTCATTTATTATTCTAAACGCCTTGTGATAACCTTCAAATACCAACTGATCTCGAAATATTAATGAATATTAAATAGGTAATACCCAACACCATCTTTACATTCCTTTTTGGTTATTCTAAACGCCTTGTGATAACCTTCAAAACCTACTGGATTCGAAATATTAATGAATAATAAATAGGTAATACCCAACACCATCTTTACATTCCTTTATTGAGCTCTAAACGCCTTGTGATAACCTTCAAATACCTACTGATCTCGAAATATTAATGAATATTAAATAGGTAATACCCAACACCATCTTTACATTCCTTTTATTATTCTAAACGCCTTGTGATAACCTTCAAATACCTACTGATCTCGAAATATTAATGAATAATAAATAGGTAATACCCGACACCATCTTCACATTCATTTATTATTCTAAACGCCTTGTGATAACCTTCAAATACCAACTGATCTCGAAATATTAATGAATATTAAATAGGTAATACCCAACACCATCTTTACATTCCTTTATTATTCTAAACGCCTTGTGATAACCTTCTAAAACCTACTGATCTCGAAATATTAATGAATAATAAATAGGTAGTCAATTCGACACCATCTTCACATTCATTTATTATTCTAAACGCCTTGTGATAACCTTCAAATACCAACTGATCTCGAAATATTAATGAATATTAAATAGGTAATACCCAACACCATCTTTACATTCCTTTATTATTCTAAACGCCTTGTGATAACCTTCAACAACCTACTGATTCAAATATTGTTAATGTGAATAATAAATAGGTAACACCCAACACCATCTTTACATTCCTTTATTATCTCTAAACGCCTTGGTGATAACCTTACTGATTCCGAAATATTAATGAATAATAAATAGGTAATACCCAACACCATCTTTGACACCTTTATTATTCTAAACGCCTTTGTGATAACTCAAATACCTATCAGGATTCCAAATATTACGAATATTAAATAGGTAATACCCAACACCATCTACATTCCTTATTATTCAAACGCCTTGTGATAACTTTCAAAAAACCTACTGATCTCAAATATTAATGAATACAAATAGGTAATACCCAACACTCATCTTTACATTCCTTTATTATTCTAACGCCTTGTGATAACCTTCAAATACCTACTAGATCTTTCGAAATATTAATGAATATTAAATAGGTAATACCCAACACCATCTTTACCCCTTCTCACAGCTATCCTAAACGCCTTGTGATAATCCCTAAAAACCTACTGATCTCACAACATTAATGAATAATAAATAGGTAATACCCAACACTCATCTTTACATTCTCCTTTATTATTCATAATCACTTTTGTGATAACCTTCAAATACCTACTGATCCTAAATATTAATGAATATTAAATAGGTAATACCTCCAACACCATCTTTACATTCCTTTATTATTCTAAACGCCTTGTGATAACCTTTCAAATACCTACTGATCTCTAAATATTAATGAATATTAAATAGGTAATACCCAACACTATCTTTACATTCCTAACATTATTTTCCCGAAACGCCTTGTGATAACCTTTCAAAACTCATCCTTCCCAAAAATATTTATCAGAATAATAAGGCCAGGTAATACCCAACACCATCTTCATATTCCTTTATTATTCTAAACGCCTTGTGATAACCTTCAAATACCACTGATCTCGAAATATTAATGAACATTAAAATAGGTCAGGTCCCAACACTAATTTTATCTCTTTATTTCTAAACGCTTTGTGATAACCTTTCAAACACCTACTGATCTTAAAATATTAATGAACACAAATAGGCAATGCCCGACACCATCTTTGTCTTGTGTTTCATACTAAACGCCTTGTGATAGCCTTCAAATACTCAATCAACTGATTTTCAGATGAATGAATAAATAGGTAATGCCCGACACCATCTTTACCTTTCTTTATTATACTAAACGCCTTGTGATAGCCTTCAAATATCTACTGATCTCTTAAATATTAATGAATAATAAATAGTGTCTTACACCTTCTTTACATTCTTCATATGTAAACGTCAGATAGCTTAAATACCTACTGATTTCGAAATATTAATGAATAATAAATAGGTAATACCCCAACACCATCTTTACATTCCTTTATTATACTAAATTTCAGATAGCTTTCAAATACTTCATTGATCTTCTAAATATTCATGAATAATAAATAGGTAATACCCAACACCATCTTGATTCCTTGAAAATATTTCAACGTCTTGTGGATAACTTTTCAATACCTATTGATTCCTGAAGACATTTATTATTGTTAGCAATACCCAACATCTCTTTATATCTTATTATGCTCAAACGCCAAGGCCTCCAAATACCTACTGATCTCGAAATATTAATAATGAATATTAAATAGGTAGCCCAACACCATCTCTATCTTTAAAAATATTCAAAACGCCTTGTGATAACCTTCAAATACCTACTGATCTCAAATATTAATGAATATTAAATAGGTAATACCCAACACCAATTACATTCCTTTATTATTCTAAACGCCTTGTGATAACCTTCAACACCTACTGATCTCGAAATATTAATGAATATTAAATAGGTAATGCCCGACACCATCTTTACCTTTCTTTATTATACTAAACGCCTTGTGATAGCCTTCAAATACCAACTGATTCCTAAATATTAATGAATATTAAATAGGTAATACTCCAACACCATCTTTACATTCCTTTATTATACTGAACGCCCCTTGTGATAGTCAAATACCTACTGATCTCGAAACATTAATGACAATAAATAGGTAATACCCGACACCATCTTTACATTCCTTTATTATTCTAAACGCCTTGTGATAACCTTCAAATACCTACTGATCTCGAAATATTAATGAATATTAAATAGTAATGCCCGACACCATCTTACCTTTTCTTTATTATACTAAACGCATTGTGATAGCCTTCAAATACCTACTGATCTCGAAATATTAATGAATATTAAATAGGTAATGCCCGACACCATCTTAACCTTTCTTTATTATACTTAACGCATTGTGATAGCCTTCAAATACCTACTGATCTCGAAATATTAATGAATATTAAATAGGTAATGCCCGACACCATCTTTACCTTTCTTTATTATACTAAACGCCTTGTGATAGCCTTCAAATACCTACTGATCCTCTTCGAAATATTAATGAATATTAAATAGGTAATACCCGACACCATCTTTACCTTTCTTTATTATACTAAACGCCTTGTGATAACCTTCAAATACCTACTGATCTCTAAATATTAATGAATATTAAATAGGTAATGCCCGACACCATCTTACCTTTCTTTATTATACCAAACGCCTTGTGATAGCCTTCAAATACCTACTGATCTCGAAATATTAATGAATAATAAATAGGTAATACCCGACACCTTCTTTACATTCCTTTATTATACTAAACGCCTTGTGATAACCTTCAAATACCTACTGATCTCGAAATATTAATGAATATTAAATAGGTAATACCCAACACCATCTTTACATTCCTTTATTATACTGAACGCCTTGTGATAGCCTTCAAATACCTACTGATCTCGAAACATTAATGAATAAAGTAAATAGGTAATACCCGACACCATCTTTACATTCCTTTATTATTCTAAACGCCTTGTGATAACCTTCAAATACCTACTGATCTCGAAATATTAATGAATATTAAATAGGTACTGCCCGACACCATCTTTACCTTTCTTTATTATACTAAACGCATTGTGATAGCCTTCCAAATACCTACTGATCTCGAAATATTAATGATATTAAATAGGCAACATACACCATCTTCACATCATTTATTATTCTAAACGTCTTGTGATAACCTCTTCAAATACTCACTGATCTCTAAATATTAATGAATATTAAATAGGTAATGCCCGACACCATCTTTACCTTTCTTTATTATACTAAACGCCTTGTGATAGCCTTCAAATACCTACTGATCTCGAAATATTAATGAATATTAAATAGGTAATACCCGACACCATCTTTACCTTTCTTTTATTATACTAAACGCCTTGTGATAGCCTTCAACACCAACTGATCTCGAAATATTAATGAATATTAAATAGGTAATAATCTTACACCATCTTTACCTTTCTTTATTATAATAAACGCCTTGTGATAGCCTTCAAATACCAACTGATCTCGAAATATTAATGAATATTAAATAGGTAATACCCGACACCATCTTTACCTTTTATTATAATAAACACCTTGTGATAGCCTTCAAATACCAACTGATCTCGAACATTAATGAATATTAAATAGGTAATACCCGACACCATCTTTACCTTTCTTTATTATAATAAACACCTTGTGATAGCCTTCAAATACCAACTGATCTCGAAATATTAATGAATATTAAATAGATAATACCCGACACCATCTTTACCTTTCTTTATTATACTAAACGCCTTGTGATAGCCTTCAAATACCAACTGATCTCGAAATATTAATGAATATTAAATAGGTAATACCCGACACCATCTTTACCTTTCTTTATTATACTAAACGCCTTGTGATAGCCTTCAAATACCTACTGATCTCGAAATATTAATGAATATTAAATAGGTAATACCCAAAACCATCTTTACATTCCTTTATTATTCTAAACGCCTTGTGATAGCCTTCAAATATCTACTGATCTCGAAATATTAATGAATAATAAATAGGTAATACCCGACACCATCTTTACCTTCCTTTATTATACTAAACGCCTTGTGATAGCCTTCAAATACCAACTGATCTCGAAATATTAATGAATAATAAATAGGTAATACCCGACACCATCTTTACCTTCCTTTATTATACTAAACGCCTTGTGATAGCCTTCAAATACCAACTGATCTCGAAATATTAATGAATATTAAATAGGTAATACCCGACACCATCTTTACCTTTCTTTATTATAATAAACACCTTGTGATAGCCTTCAAATACCAACTGATCTCGAAATATTAATGAATATTAAATAGGTAATACCCGACACCATCTTTACCTTTCTTTATTATACTAAACGCCTTGTGATAGCCTTCAAATACCTACTGATCTCGAAATATTAATGAATATTAAATAGGTAATACCCAACACCATCTTTACATTCCTTTATTATTCTAAACGCCTTGTGATAGCCTTCAAATATCTACTGATCTCGAAATATTAATGAATAATAAATAGGTAATACCCGACACCATCTTTACCTTCCTTTATTATACTAAACGCCTTGTGATAGCCTTCAAATACCAACTGATCTCGAAATATTAATGAATAATAAATAGGTAATACCCGACACCATCTTTACCTTCCTTTATTATACTAAACGCCTTGTGATAGCCTTCAAATACCTACTGATCTCGAAATATTAATGAATAATAAATAGGTAATACCCGACACCATCTTTACCTTTCTTTATTATACTAAACGCCTTGTGATAGCCTTCAAATACCTACTGATCTCGAAATATTAATGAATATTAAATAGGTAATACCCAACACCATCTTTACATTCCTTTATTATTCTAAACGCCTTGTGATAACCTTCAAATACCTACTGATCTCGAAATATTAACGAATATTAAATAGGTAATGCCCGACATCATCTTTACCTTTCTTTATTATGGCTTAAACGCCTTGTGATAGCCTTCAAATACCAACTGATCTCGAAATATTAATGAATAATAAATAGGTAATACCCGACACCTTCTTTACATTCTTATTATACTAAACGCCTTGTACAACCTTCAAATACCTACTGATCTCTAAAATATTAATGAATATTAAAATAGGTAATACCCAACACCATTCTTACATTCCTTTATTATACTGAACGCCAGGATAAGCCTTCAAATACCTACTGATCTTCAACATTAATGAATAACAAAGGTGCATTACCCTACGCACCTACCTTTACATTCTCATTATTCTAAACGTTCTCAGACAACTTTCAAATACACTTACTGACCTTCAAATATTAATGAATATTAAATAGGTAATGCCCCACACCATCTTTACCTTTCTTTATTATACTAAACGCATTGTGATAGCCTTGGGCACTACTTATCTCGAAATATTAATAACATAAACAGTAATGTCTTGACACCATCTTTACCTTTCTTTATTATACTAAATGCATTGTGTGATAGCCTTCTAAATAATTTTACTGATCTCGAAATATTAATGAATATTAAATAGGTAATGCCCGACACCATCTTTACCTTTCTCTTTTATTATACTAAACGCATTGTGATAGCCTTCAAATACCTACTGATCTCGAAATATTAATGAATATTAAATAGGTAATACCCGACACCCCATCTTTACCTTTCTTTATTGTTTCTAAATCGCCCAGATAACAACACCAACTGATCTCGAAATATTAATGAATATTAAATAGGTAATACCCGACACCATCTTTACCTTTCTTTATTATAATAAACGCCTTGTGATAGCCTTCAAATACCAACTGATTCCGAAATATTAATGAATATTAAATAGGTAATACCCGACACCATCTTTACCTTTATTATACTAAAC
Source organism: Ascarosepion bandense (assembly GCA_037127315.1). Classification (NCBI taxonomy): domain Eukaryota; kingdom Metazoa; phylum Mollusca; class Cephalopoda; order Sepiida; family Sepiidae; genus Ascarosepion; species Ascarosepion bandense. Next base: position 543,994 of record JBBBDQ010000736.1, read on the forward strand.
GCCTTGTGATAGCCTTCAAATACCTACTGATTCCGAAATATTAATGAATATTAAATAGTAATACCTGAACACCATCTTTTACATTCTTTATTATCAAACGCTTTGTGATAGCCTTTCAATATCTACTGGATCTCGAAATATTAATTTCTCTAAATAATAAATAGGTAATACCCACCATCTTTACCTTCCTTTATTATACTAAACGCCTTGTGATAGCCTTCAAATACCAACTGATCTCGAAATATTAAATTGAACAATAAATAGGTAATACCCAAGACCATCTTTTTACCTTCCTTTTATTATACTAAACGCCTTGTATAGCCTTCAAATACCAACTGATCTCGAAATATTACTTGAATAAATAAATAATTCCATACCCATCTTACCTTCTCTTTATTATACTAAACGCCTGTGATAGCCTTCAAATACCTACTGATCTCGAAACATTAATAATAATAAATAGGTAATAATTACACTATCTTTTTACCTTTTCTTTATTATACTAAACGCCTTGTGATAGCCTTCAACACCTACTGATTCTGGAAATATTAATGAATAATAAATAGGTAATAAATTCACACCATCTTTACCTTTCTTTTATTATACCAAATCGCCTTTGTGATAGCCTTCAAATACCTACTGATCTCGAAGAGTTTACTGAATATTAAATAGGTAATACCCGACACCATCTTTACCTTCCTTTATTATACTAAACGCCTTGTGATAGCCTTCAAATACCAACTGATCTCGAAAGGAGTTGGCTGAATAATAAATAGGTAATACCCGACACCCCATCTTTACCTCTCCTTTATTATAAGCCAACGCCTTGTGATAGCCTTCAAATACCTACTGATCTCTGAATATTAATGAATAATAAAATAGTAATACCCGACACCATCTTTACCTTTCTTTATTATACTAAATGCCTTGTGATAGCCTTCAAATACCTACTGATCTCGAAATATTAATTAACATAAATAGGTAATACCCAACACCATCTTTACACCTTTATTATTCTAAAACGCCCTTGTGATAGCTTCAAATATTTTACTGATCTCTCGAAATATTAATAATAATAAATAGTAATACTCAACAATTACTCCTATTCTTTCTTTATTATACTAAACGCCTCTTTTCATTTTCTCAAATACCTACTGATCTTTTAAATATTAATGAATAATAAATAGTAATATTCCACACCATCTTTACCCTTTCTTTATTATACTAAACGCCTTGATAGCCTTTCAAATACCAACTGATCTCTTAAATATTAATGAATATTAAATAGGTAATACCCACACCATTCTTATCTTTTATTATACTAAACGCCTAGACAGCCTTCAAATATCAACTGATTCCACACAATGAATACAAATAGGTAATACCCGACACCATCTTTACCTTTCTTTATTATACTAAACGCCTTGTGATAGCCTTTCAAATACCAACTGATCTCGAAATATTAATAATATTAACAGGTAATACTCCCAACACATTTTCATTTTCATTATACTAAACTCGCCTTTGTGATAGCTTTCAAATACCTACTGATTCTGAATATTAATGAATACTAGTAAAATACCCGACACCATCTTTACCTTCCTTTATTATACCAAATGCCTTGTGATAGTCAAATACCAACTGATCTCAAAATATTAATGAATGTAATAAATAGGTAATACCCACACCATCTTTATCATTTCCTTATTATACTAAACGCCTTGTGATAGCCTTCAAATACCTACTGATCTCGAAATATTAATGAATAATAAATAGGTAATACCCCATTACACCATCTTTACCTTTCTTTCTTATACTAAAAGCCTTGTGATAGCCTTCAAATACCTACTGATCTCGAAATATTAATGAATATTAAATAGGTAATACCCAACACCATCTTTACATTCCTTTATTATTCTAAACGCCTTGTGATAGCCTTCAAATATCTACTGATCTCGAAATATTAATGAATAATAAATAGGTAATACCCAACACCATCTTTACCTTTCTTTATTATACTAAACGCCTCGTGATAGCCTTCAAATACCTACTGATCTCGAAATATTAATGAATAATAAATAGGTAATACCCGACACCATCTTTACCTTCCTTTATTATACTAAACGCCTTGTGATAGCCTTCAAATACCAACTGATCTCGAAATATTAATGAATAATAAATAGGTAATACCCGACACCATCTTTACCTTTCGTTATTATACTAAACGCCTTGTGATAGCCTTCAAATACCTACTGATCTCGAAATATTAATGAATATTAAATAGGTAATGCCCGACACCATCTTTACCTTTCTTTATTATACTAAACGCCTTGTGATAGCCTTCAAATACCTACTGATCTCGAAATATTAATGAATAATAAATAGGTAATACCCGACACCATCTTTACATTCCTTTATTATACTAAACGCCTTGTGATAACCTTCAAATACCTACTGATCTCGAAATATTAATGAATATTAAATAGGTAATGCCCGACACCATCTTTACCTTTCTTTATTATACTAAACGCATTGTATTAGCCTTCAAATACCTACTGATCTCGAAATATTAATGAATATTAAATGAGTATTACCCGACACCATCTTTACCTTTCTTTATTATACTAAACGCATTGTGATAGCCTTCAAATACCTACTGATCTCGAAATATTAATGAATATTAAATAGGTAATGCCCGACACCATCTTTACCTTTCTTTATTATACTAAGCACTTGTGATAACCTTCAAATACCTACTGATCTCGAAATATTAATGAATATTAAATAGGTAATACCCGACACCATCTTTACCTTTCTTTATTATACTAAACGCCTTGTGAGCCTTCAAATACCAACTGATCTCGAAATATTAATATGAATATTAAATAGGTAATACCCGACACCATCTTTACCTTTCTTTATTATACTAAACGCCTTGTGATAGCCTTCAAATACCATCTGATCTCGAATAATGAATATTAAATAGGTAATACCCAACCTCATCTTTACCTTTCTTTATTATACTAAACGCCTTGTGATAGCCTTCAAATACCTACTGATCTCGAAATATTAATGAATATTAAATAGGTAATACCCGACACCATCTTTACTGCTTTATTTTATTATACTAAACGCCTTGTGATAGCCTTCAAACTCCACAACTGATCTCGAAATATTAATGAATATTAAATAGGTAATACCCGACACCATCTTTACCTTCCTTTATTATACTAAACGCCTTGTGATAGCCTTCAAATAGCTACTGATCTCAGAAATATTAGCCAGATATTAAATAGGTAATACCCAACACCATCTTTACATTCCTTTATTATTCTAAACGCCTTGTGATAGCCTTCAAATATCTACTGATCTCGAAATATTAATGAATAATAAATAGGTAATACCTGACACCATCTTTACCTTCCTTTATTATACTAAACGCCTTGTGATAGCCTTCTGCAAATACCAACTGATCTCGAAATATTAATGAATATTAAATAGGTAATACCCGACACCATCTTTACCTTTCTTTATTATACTAAACGCCTTGTGATAGCCTTCAAATACCTACTGATCTCGAAATATTAATGAATATTAAATAGGTAATACCCGACACCATCTTTACCTTTCTTTATTATACTAAACGCCTTGTGATAGCCTTCAAATACCAACTGATCTCGAAATATTAATGAATATTAAATAGGTAATACCAGGCACCATCTTTACCTTCCTTTATTATACTAAACGCCTTGTATTCGCCTTCAAATACCTACTGATCCTCGAAATATTAATGAATATTGAATAGGTAATACCCAACACCATCTTTACATTCCTTTTATTATTCTAAACGCCTTGTGATAGCCAAATATCTACTGATCTCGAAATATTAATGAATAATAAATAGGTAATACCCGACACCATCTTTACCTTCCTTTATTATACTAAGCAGCCTTGTGATAGCCTTCAAATACCAACTGATCTCGAAATATTAATGAATAATAAATAGGTAATACCCGACACCATCTTTACCTTCCTTTATTATACTAAACGCCTTGTGATAGCCTTCAAATACCAACTGATCTCGAAATATTATTGAATAATAAATGAGTAATACCCGACACCATCTTTACCTTCTTTATTATACTAAACGCCTTGTGATAGCATTCAAATACCTACTGATCTCGAAATATTAATGAATATTAAATAGGTAATACCCGACACCATCTTTACCTTTCTTTATTATACTAAACGCCTTGTGATAGCCTTCAAATACCTACTGATCTCGAAATATTAATGAATAATAAATAGGTAATACCCAACACCATCTTTACATTCCTTTATTATTCTAAACGCCTTGTGATAGCCTTCAAATATCTACTGATCTCGAAATATTAATGAATAATAAATAGGTAATACCCAACACCATCTTTACCTTTCTTTATTATACTAAACCCATTGTGATATCCTAATACCTACCCAGACACACTGCTTCAAGCAAATTACAAAACTCTCCTCACAATACATTCATTATGGAAGTTTGTTAATCATGCTTTATTTTTTAATGGAATATAAATAACTCCTTATGGGTCATTTAATGTGAAAATTTAATTTTCATGAGAGATTTGAATTAATAAAACTTCCTCAGCTTTCACAATATATTGAATCAGTCAGTTAAGTTGCCATACGTGAGCGATCATGTCTTGAAAGTGATATGACTGACTGGGCAGATGATTATCCCACAGTAGGTTGCCATTGCTTTCTGCAGCAGACTGATTGCCTAGGCAAGGCTATAGAAATCAATCTCTCATGTTATTTAATCCATAACTGGAGGGAAGAGATGGACAAATCAGTCAGTCAGTTACATGCCATACGTGATACACGCTTGGGCGATCATGTCTCGAAAGAAACATGACTGACTGGGCAGAAGATTATCCCGCAGTAGGTTGCCATTGCTTTCTGCGGTAGATTGGTTGCCGACCAAGGCTATAGAACCCAATCTGCCCTGTTATTTACCCCATAAGTGGAAGGAAGAGACGGATTAATACCTTTCCCTGGAATTCAAACTCGACTCCCCAATTTCTCGATATATTGAATAAATGATAAATAACACCCAGCTTTTGTGCATATTCATGTTTGTTGGGGACATAATCACTAAAGGCAGTCATATGTGATTTTTTTTATGTTGTAGTTTTCTTAAATTTATATTTTGGAATACAGTTTGATTTCTTTAAGAAACTGTAGGATATTATATACCACAAAAAAGTTCTTTCATGTTGAATGATGTACAATTGGTAATTTTGCTATAAATAGGTATTGCTAGTATATTTATACTTTCATTATTTACCACTTCAGGTCAGGGTGGACCTGAGAACGACAGCAATTAAGAACAACTAAAGCGATGGCAAACTGCTGCAGGATAATCTTCTGCCCAGTTAGTCATGTCTCTTTCGAGACATGATCGCCCAAGCGTGTATCACGTATGGCACTTAACTAACTGACTGACTGAATATAATAGAAACATGATTAAGGTTTCTACTGGGCATAAAGTGGGTGATCGGTTTTCTATTGTCATGAAGTAATAAACTGATCCCCCACTAATTACTACTTATTAATAGAATAATATAATTCACCAGTCTACCGCAGAAAGCAATGGCAACCTGCTGCGGGATAATCTTCTGCCCAATCAGTCATGTCTCTTTCGAGACATGATCACCCAAGCGTGTATCACGTATGGCACTTAACTGACTGAATCAATGATTTGTCAAAATCCCAGGTGGCATAATATATGAAAGGTTCTTTCTCTTTTACCTTTGAGAGTAGCAATAGATTTTTCCTTTTTGCTCAGAGAGCTACGAGGCATTAATTATTCAGATACACAGACTGAACATTGTATTGAACTGACCCAAACTTGAACTTTGTTTCTTTTTTACCCTTCAATAACAGGACAGGAAATTGTGGAGAGTCATGAACACCAACATCCTGAAGGGACATGGCACATAGAAGAAGAGTGAGCTTCAGTAAATGGTTATTAGAACAAGGTTTAGGAGAGCTAAAAAAAAAGATGAAATTTATTAAAAGTTTCTTTTTTTCCCTCTTCAATAAGAGTAGATAGGTTTGTCTGGTTCACACTGCTCCCTGATATTTTGAACAGGAGAAGAGTTTTGTTCCTAATTGCCTGTTTAGGATTTGGTTTCTTATCAAAATAAACAGGGATTAAAATTTTTTTAAATTAATAAAACATATATTAATTTTTATCTAAATTTGGGATTATTATTTTATATTAGGGATGTGCATTGTGGTACAGTGGACATCGACTCGGAACGAGAAACCGGGTAGCTGAGTTTGAATTCCAGTTGAATCCATTGTATTCACTTACGCGCAAACACCCTTGGGAAAGGTATTAATCCGTCTCTTCCTTCCAGTTATGGGTTAAATAGCAGGACAGATTGGGTTTTATAGCCTTGGTCAGCAACCAGTCTACTGCAGAAAGCAATGGCAACCTACTACGGGATAATCTTCTGCCCAGTCAGTCATGTCTCTTTCGAGACATGATCGCCCAAGCGTGTATCACGTATGGCACTTGACTGACTGACTGACTGATTTTATATTAAAGATAAAGGGAGATTACTGCGTTTAAACCTTTTTTTTTTAATTGAAAGAAATTGTGGAGAGCTATGATCGATAACCTTCTAAATGGACATGACGCATAGAAAAAGGGGAGAACGAGATTGAGTAAATGAATCTCTGAACACAGCTTAGGAAATATAACAAAAACACAAAATTTATTAAGATCTTCAAAGGACAAGAAATTGTGGAGAGCTATGATCGCCAACCTCCTAAATGGACATGATGCAGAGAAAAAGGGGAGAACGAGATTGAGTAAATGGATGTCAGAACAAAGTTTAGGATAGATAACAAGAGACAAAATGTATTAAGAGCTACAAGAGCAGGAAATGGTGGAGATCCATGATCACCAACATCCTGAAGAGACACAGCAGGAAAATAAATTTGAGTAAATGGATGGTAGAACAAGATTTAGGAGAGATAACAAAGACAATTTCTTAAGAACTACAAAGGAAAAGAAATTGGGGAGAGCCATGATCATCAACGTCCTTAAAGGGACGTGGAACATAAAAGAAGAATCGTTGTTTCTTAGCACGCTTTCTCCTGTTACTCCACGTAACCCTCATTCCATCATCCACCTGATCAGGTCCTTCAAATATGTTATCCACTGCTTTCCCTCGTCTCCTTTTCCTTCTATCTAGTGTGTTAGTATCAGGTTCTCCAAGCCCTCCTTCCTTATTGCATGTCCCAGGAACTTCAGCGGTCTTTTCCTGATGCTCAGTATTAATTTCCATTTCATTTCCATCATTTCCAAAACCTCATCATTACTCACATGCTCGATCCATGATATCCGCAGCATCCTTCTGTAGAACCACATTTCAGCTGCTTCAAGTCTTTTCCTGATGCTCAGTATTAATTTCCTTTTCGTTTCCATCCTTTCCAAAACCTCATCATTGCTCACATGCTTGATCCATCATATCCGCAGCATCCTTCTGTAGAACAACATTTCAGTTGCTTCAAGTTTTTCCTTCATCTTTGAGGATATTGTCCAGCATTCACTGCCATATTGAAGGACGGACATCACATAGCAATCCAGTACTCTCTTCTTTGTTTCTAGCGAAATTGTTCTGTTTCTTAGTACTCTTCTCAGCTCCTGGAATGAATCCTTGTGCCTTTGGATCACAGGAATATAATTGTATAGAAACTGCCCTGACCACAAAATGAGGGGTCAGTTTATGTATTGATTGTAATGTGGAACTGATCCCCCACTTTATGTCCAGTATGCTTCTGTAGAACCACGTTTCAGTTGCTTGAAGTTTTTCCTTCATCTTTGATGATATTGTCCAGCATTCACTGCCATATTGAAGGACAGACATCACATAGCAATCCAATACTCTTTTCTTTGTTTCTAACGAAATTGTCCTGTTTCTTAATACTTTACTCAACTTCTGGAATGCTTCCTTCGCCATGCCAGTTTGCCTTCGGATCTGTGTTGCACTTTCTGTCTTCTGTTAGAACACTTTCCAGGTAATTAAATTTTTGTACTTGCTTGATTCTAGTATCCCCCGCCTGTAGTTGGCATTTTGGGCTCCTCTTTTTACTGATGACCATGCATTCAGTTTTCTTGTAGTTTATGTTTAGTCCTTTCTTTTCACTTTTTTTAGCTACCTTCTGTAGGTCTTGTGGTTTTCTTTCCGTCTCTTGTTTGATTTTAGTATCCCCGGCCTGTAGTTGGCATTTTGGGCTCCTCTTTTTACTGATGACCATGCATTCGGTTTTCTTGCAGTTTATTTGTAGTCCTTTCTTATCACTCTCTTCAGCTACCTTCTGTAGGAGGTCTTGTAATTTCCTTTCTGTGTCTACTATCAGCACTGTATCATCTGCGTACCTTATGTTGTTTAAATTGTGCCCTCCAATGACGAATCCTGGCATAACTTCTGGGTTTCTCAGAATAGTCTTGCTGTACAAGTTGAATAGATCCGGTGAAAAGACACATCCTTGTCTTACGCCCTTTTGTATCTTTGTATATCTGCTGAATTCGTTACCGGTCTGTATGCAGGCGGTTTGCTGCCAGTATAGATTCTTGATCACTCTTATATCTTTCCCAAATATGTCGAGGCTGCTGAGCATCTCCATCAATTCTTTGTGGCGTATTTTGTCAAATGCCTTTGCATAATCAATAAAACATGGGTACAAGTCCTTCTTCATTTGTATTGCTCTTTCAGAGAGCATCCTAATCATAAATATGGCGTTCCTTGTTCCAGTGTCTTTGACAAATCTGCACTATTCTCTGCCTATTTCTGGCCTGATTCTGCTTCTGACTATTCATCAGGATTCGGAGGATCAGTTTACTTATATCACTCTTTAAACTGATGGTTCTGTAGAGTTCACACTTGTTTGCCCCTGGATTCTTAGGCAGTGCTATGAAGATCAACTTGCTGAGGTCATCTGGTATTACATCACTATTATAAATTTCATTTATTAATTCTGTAATTTTCTCTATACCAAATTCTTCCAGGGCTATCAGCAGTTCTATGATTATGCCATCTGGTCCAGCTGCTTTGTTTCTATTCAGTTTGGCTACTGCAGATTCCACTTCAGACTTTAATATTTCCGGTCTGTCTTCATCTTTGTGTATTATCAGTTACTCTCTCTTGTCGTGGAAAAGATCTTTTATATATTCTTCCCATCGTTAGAGTAATTCCTCTGATTGGTCTATCCTTGGATTTAATACATCTGGCTGAAGAGCAGGTTTTTTATCCTGTCAGTTCTTTTATTTCTTTATGCATGTCTGCTTTATTATTCCTGCTCAATCTCTCTACTTCTGCACATTTGTCATAGAGCCATTCCTATTTTAGCCTGTCTGCATTTTCTTCTTATTTCCTTGTGTAGTTTCTTGTACTCCATTCCATGTCTTGATATCATTTTCTGTCTCCTTTGCATCATGTCCAGAATCTCTTCAATCATCCACTCGTTTTTTTTTCTGCACCTGATTTCCTTTGGGGCAATGTTGTTTGCTGAACATTGCTTCCTTTAGTGAGTCCTATTTCGAGTGTCCTTTTTCCAATTTGTTTTTCATATTTGATTTTCACCCTGTTAGTGTATTTGATTTTCACCCTGTTAGTGTATTTGTTGAGGTCATTCACGAGTGTGTTGTATTTCAGTTTTGATGTTGCACTAGGCTTCTTCAATCTCTGAAGTTTCACCATTAGTTTGCAGATGACTGGGACATGGTTACTTCTACAGTGGGCGCCTGGATAGGCTCTGCTTTGAACCACTGCGTTCCTGAATCTCCTGTTTATGGTTAAATACTAGGAATCATTAAAATCTCAATTCTTTCTGTTCTGAGATGCATTATTTCAAGGGAGGGAACTCCTTCGCTAGTACATTAATTAACTGCTTAGTTTTTCATTCTAAAATTTATAAACGTTTTGGTAGAATAAAAAGTTACTGACTACCCCCCCCCCCCACTTAATAATAGCAACTGCAGATAATTTTTTTTTTTAATTATATAAAAGTCCGTTTTTTTTTTGTCTGTCTGCTAGTTTTTCATCAATGGCCATAAGTATGTCTGCAGACATAAAAATAAAATTAGGCAAACTTTTCATTGTGATAAGGCTGGGACCATCCTACCTCTTAAACAGGAGCTGAAATTAAATTGAAAATACAATTTTGCAAAAAATAACAAATTATATTGAAATTTATCACTTATTTTTTCTTTCTTTCAAATTTTTCTGCACTAAAATCATTTTTAAGTGCAAAAAAAAAAAAATGAAATTATAATCAAAGTGACGACAGATTTTAAACTTTAAAATGATATGGTTGTTTCATTAAATACTTCAATTCTTTTTCTGTTGCGTTTATACAAGGATGATTATTTCAAACAACTCAAAGCTGAAGAAAAAATTTTTGAAAATATAATCTTAAAACAAAAGTTGAGGTTATTAGTCAGAAGTGACAGGGTTTGAGCTGCTCGAAGAAGGGGCACAACTCACGTCTGTTCCAAATTTTGTAGATGTGAAAAGTATTTTTGGTCCTTGTGTTTCAGATCTCCCTGATATTTTTGGTGGAGGGTATTTAACTCGATTGAGTGATGTTCGTTCAGGCTGATGATTTGCTGTTTGTGTTCCTCTTGTAGACGATTCTCAAAAGATTCCCTCTTCTTATGGACATCTTCAATAATGGCAGTGATCTGGAAATGAGGGGAGAAAATAAAATTATACTACATTTCTAGTGAGTGAGTAAGTTTTGCTTAACGGCATATCAACCTCTGTGGGTCATTTAATGCCAAAAAGGTGGGGTTTTAAGGAAATTTTTTTTTAATGTTCAGTTATAGTGAGAAGGTTAATTGAGTCAGATTTTAAAGAAAACTTTGTTTTTATTCTTTTTTTATTATAGAAAACTGAAAATGTATTCTAGTTTTGTATTCAAAAATGTTTTGCTGAGAATTTTTTCCTTCAAAAATGTGTTGTGATAATAATTTTTTCTTCAAAGATGTATATTTTCTTATAAAACCAACCCCGAAACAAAACAACACCTACCAACCCCTAAACCAAATAACAACACGCAAGGCACCAGCAGCATCAGCCCTCTCAAGATTAATAGATTAACCTATCCTGAATTCTGCCAAAAACAAACACTTAACCCTAAGACCTTAAGGTCAACAGAACTCAAAATACAGACCAACCCCTCTAACACCCCCCCCCCCCCCAAAAAAAAACAAATCCAACACAAATAAACTGACTTTTCAACTAGATAATTCTCATTTCTAAAAAATCACCTGAGGAAGAAGCCAAAAACATAATGGGTTGGCTTCGAAACATGAAATATTTTTGTGTAGTGATACTATGAATTTAAAAAAATTGTAACAACCATTACAGTATATATATATATATGAAAGCATTTTTATACTTTCATAGTGTTTTGACCCAGTTTGGGGGTTAACTATTTGCCCATAGCTGGGACCCTAACTGGTGCTACCACTCTGGGTCAGGGTGAACCTGGAAACAGCAATTAAGAGGTGGTTCCATGCTCCTCACAACCTTCCAATCAGAAGCCTTGCTGCCAGATGCAGTTTAAGGTCATACCCAGGACCATATTCATTGTAAGTTGGGAAGTGTTCTAACAGAGGATGAAAAGTGCGACAGATCCGAACGTGTATCTTCATGGCCGAGGATTATTCCAAATGCTGAATAAGGTATTGAGAGACAAAAAAATTTCGTTGGAAACAAAGAAAGAAGTACTGAACTGTTATGTGATATCTGTCCTCCTATATAGCAGTGAATGCCGAGCAATCAAAGATGAAGGAAAGACTCAAAGCAACAGAAATGTGGTTCTACAGAAGGATACTGAGGATATCATGGACTGAACATGAGCAATGACAAACTTTTGGAGAGATGAAAACAAAAAGGAAAATTATACTTCTGCCTAGTCAGTCATGTCTCAAAAAGTGACATGATTACCCAAGCGTGAATCACGTACGGCACTTAACTGACTGACTGAATAAAATAGAAACATAAGTAAAGCTGATTGGCAACCAGTCTACCACAGAATGTAATGGCAACCTACTGCTGGAAAATCTTTTCCCTAGTCAGTCATGTCTCAAAAGAGACACGATTACCCAAGCATGTATCACACATGGCACTTAACTGACAAACTGAATATAATAGTTGGAAACTTAAGTAAAGCTTCTACTGGGTATAAAATGAGGGATCGATTTTTATTGTTTAGCAATAATAAACTGACCCCCCATTAATTAGTACTTATTAATATAATTATGTAATACAATTTGTATCTTCTCACGAGAACTATGGCTTGAATAGTAAAGATTGGGTTCTACAGCCTTGGTTGGCAACCAGTCTACCACAGAAAGTAATGGCAACCTACAGTTGGAAAATCTTCTGCTCAGTCAATCATGTCTCAAAAGAGACATGATCGCCCAAGCGTGAAGCATGTATGATTGACTGAATATAACAGTTGGAAACATAACTAAAGCTTCTACTAGGCATAAAGTGGGTGATCGGTTTGTTTTGAAGTATTAAACTTAACCCCTACTAATTACTACTTATTAATATAATTATATAATATAATCCGCATCTTCTCAAAACATTTGAATGAAAAATGTTACCAACAAAACTTTTTCGGAACGAAAAATGTTGCCAACAAAACTTTTTCGGAACGAAAAATGTTGCCAACAAAACTTTTTCGGAACGAAAAATGTTGCCAACAAAACTTTTTCGGAACGAAAAATGTTGCCAACAAAACTTTTTCGGAACGAAAAATGTTGCCAACAAAACTTTTTCGGAACGAAAAATGTTGCCAACAAAACTTTTTCGGAACGAAAAATGTTGCCAACAAAACTTTTTCGGAACGAAAAATGTTGCCAACAAAACTTTTTCGGAACGAAAAATGTTGCCAACAAAACTTTTTCGGAACGAAAAATGTTGCCAACAAAACTTTTTCGGAACGAAAAATGTTGCCAACAAAACTTTTTCGGAACGAAAAATGTTGCCAACAAAACTTTTTCGGAACGAAAAATGTTGCCAACAAAACTTTTTCGGAACGAAAAATGTTGCCAACAAAACTTTTTCGGAACGAAAAATGTTGCCAACAAAACTTTTTCGGAACGAAAAATGTTGCCAACAAAACTTTTTCGGAACGAAAAATGTTGCCAACAAAACTTTTTCGGAACGAAAAATGTTGCCAACAAAACTTTTTCGGAACGAAAAATGTTGCCAACAAAACTTTTTCGGAACGAAAAATGTTGCCAACAAAACTTTTTCGGAACGAAAAATGTTACCATTTTTTGTTAATCAGATACATCCATTTTCTTCAAGGCTGCGTAGCTTTTAGCTATGCAGATTTTCACATTCTTTTCAGTAGAAATGTAAAAGGTCTAACAGATTTTATTGATTCTTCTAAGACAATTTGTATTGAGCCTTGCTAGTTGAAGCCTATGAATTGTTTTAGGGCATTGACAGAGTCCAAAATTATTGGCAGCATTTTCTAGATGATGTAGGAGAATTCTGGCATTGGTAATGGTGACTGCACTGATACTCTGCATCGGTAATATTGGTCAACTTTCTAGCAAGATATCGACTTGAGAGTCTTAGTGTTAAAGTAAAACCTAGATGATGATGATACAGTATTTACATTATTTGAACTATTGTTCTCATCTTTGTTGCCATTTGTATGATGTTTTGGTCATTGTACATTTCGGCCTTCTTTGGGTGCTAGGAATTTTAAACCGAACCCTTTATTACAATCATGGGAATGACAAAGGGAAGACGTTATCCTTTCTCGACTCCATATTGGACATACTAAAATAACTCATCTATTCATACTTGAAAAAAAAGGAACCGCCATGGTGCACAGCTTGTCATGCTCCATACACTGTAAGACATTTCATGATGGACTGCACTGACTTTCATCTATACGAAAAAAGTATTCAGTCAGTTAAGTGTCATGCGTGATACACGTTTGGGCGATCATGTCTTGAAAGAGACATGACTGACTGGGCAGAAGATTATCCCGCAGTAGGTTGCCATTGCTTTCTGCGATAGACTGGTTGCCGACCAAGGCTATAGAACCCAATCTGTCCTGTTATTTAACCCATAACTGGAAGGAATAGGTGGATTAATACCTTTTCCATGGGTATTTGCGCATAAGTGAATGCAATGAATTCAGCTCCCCGATTTCTCGTTCCGAGCCGATATCCAATGCACCACAACACACATCCGAAAAAAGTATTACAACACAAAAACAATAAAAGAACTATTTGAACGCACCAAGATAGACTATTTAATGGCATATTTAAAGAAAATAGGACTATACAATAAAATTTAATTAAAAGAAAAATGTGTACAATCTAATGTGTGCAACCACTCTAATACATGCAACAACTTCAAAACAAAGGTGATACCAAAATACAAAAGCTGACCTTTAAATGACCATAATGGTTGATGGGTCGTTAAACTCAAACCAACCCAAACAATCACTGGGTTATATATTTCTTGCCTAGAGCCTCTTCTGGTAGTCATGAGTTATCTCCCTTTAACCCTGTAAATTACTTGTTCACCTCTGCTGTAGCCTGGTACTGAACTCACAACTCTTTGGGTCAAGTCACAGGAACTAACCAACGTCTATATTCACTGGTCCATGTGTCCTTAAGTGAACAAGTAACTTACAGGGTTAGAGGGAGATAACTCATGACTACCAGAAGAGGCTTTAGGCAAGAATTAAAAATTATATACCCCAGTGATTGTAATAAAGGGTTTGGTTCAAAATTCTTAGCACCTGAAGAAGGCTGGGTCGTACAACGTCCGAAACATCATACAAATTTCAACAAAGATGAGGACAATAGTTCAAATAATGTAAATACGTCCTCATCTCAGAAATATAGACAAAGACTAGATGATGATGTTTGTTGAGTGAGTTTCTCAATACGTAGTCAAAGATAATAACAAGAAAAGGTACGGGTGTCACAGGATGTAGGAATGGCTTTCAAATTTTAATACCTCAAAAATAAAGCTGTTCTCTTTCAATTTTCTCAAAGAACATTTTCTGCCTCATGGCTGATGCTAACCTCCAGGAAAATGACCCATTGTGCCTTCTCATGCTAACATTTTTCGCTGACATCAAGTGAAAAGAATCAGTTGCTGGGACTGCCGCGAGAAAAGTTGGTTTGCTGTCGTGCTACATAGTGTTTCTTGCCAGAATCTATTTTACATCTTAACAAGTCTATCACACATTTATGTATTGAATATTGCTGCCATATATGTTATGGGGCTCTTGTTATATATTTAGAGATTCTTGATAAAATCCAAGGAGGAATCTCCAATGTTTCTCTCCAGAATCTATCTTACATATTTCTAAGTTTACCATTTATCCATGCTTTGACTATTGCTGCCAGATATTTTCTGGTGCACCCGTTATATATTTAGAGATTCCTGATAAAATCCAAGGAGGAATCTGCAATGTTATTTTTTTGGTGCACATGAAGATCCATGTTTATCAGAAAATCTTTTAGATGTTTGAAAAGGAATGCGGTTATCTCCCTTGAAATGGAGTTGCGTGCATTGATGAAGTCTCCATATTTATGGAGTTGATTCTTTTAAAGCTAATATTTTAAAGGAAAACTGTAAAATGACAAATATACAGTCAAAATTTAGCCCGTCAAAATGTAGAGTAATTGGCCATGGTTAAAACTGATAAAGTTTTCAATAAAAAAAATAACACAACAAAAAGAACATGGTGAAATAAAACTAAGCAAACAATATTAAAAAATGTCAGCATGAGATAACTTGTAGTTGGCAGTCAATGTATTATAATTAATATCAGAATTTTACAATTTTTTTAAAACCTATAATTAATATTAAGTGTTTTGATTTTTTTTTTAAAAGAAACCTATTAGATTTAAAAAAAAATTTTTTTGAGACCTTTAATTAATATGGGATTTATGACAAACCTATAATTAATATGGGATATTATTTTTCTTTAACAAACTTATAATATGAAATTTTTTAAGGAACCTAGAATTAATATCTGATTGTTAATTGTTATAATTAATACCAGATTTTACATTGCGCATAAATAGGTTAAATAAAATAAATATTTCAACACTTCCTATGATTTCTTAAATAAGGAACATATTCCTGTTTTGTTACATGAATGGAAGTTGATATGCATAAATCTGCTCCGCAACAATTAAGTTTTGTTTTTTGATGGCGGCATTAAGAAGTTGGTTAAAAATAATACCCCATGAATTGTCACTGTGTAGTGAATATGAAATAAAAATAACACTCTTTTCTTCACCTGTTTCAAATTTGTGAGTCTGTGCAAAAATTTATCTTGACTAATAGAAAAAGAGATTGGCTCTGAGATGAAGAAAAAACCAAGACAAAGTTTAATGAGCCTATGTGAAATGTTAATCAGTATATTTCTCTCACGTTTCGGTAGATACTAGTAATTACACTGCTCGTTCTATTGGTAGGTTCGAAGCTAACGTCCAGCTTCCAGACAAAAATGAGCAGAGTCATAAATTAATAAGAATCTCTATAACTGCACGTTACCACAGTCCCAACTGCACTGCCAGCTAATGTCCCAGACTGTTTTTATTGACCAAAAACACTGCCAATGCACCAATTAGTGCCGTTGGCCTTGCTCTCAATCCGAGTCCCCAGCTAGTGTCAATCAGCATAAAATAACAAAGGTCGAAGAATGTATTTTTCTTGGACCAAACTTGCAAGAGGAAATGATGAACTGACTAGTGTGGGTTTATGCATGTATCCATGACAAAAAAGCAGCCCGACAAACAAAACATCTTGGACACTTTGACTCTGGTAAGTGTGAATATTTATCATCACAGAAAACTTACTTTGACCAATGAAAAGGGAGTGGCTTGCAAACTGAGAAAAAGTAATAAGCCGATGTCAAATTGTTTTTTTTATATAAATAGGCAGAGAAAGTTGAATCAAAGAGAAGGAAGAAAGAGAAAGGCAGGGTTCCATGCGTCTGAATAACACGTGTTAAATTATTAGCCTCTAATGAAAGCTGGGAAATTTCAAAGAATTTTATTCAACTCCGAAGCTAAGTACCTTAAAATATATCTTTTTATTCATGTTGACTACAACTGTATAACTTATGTGAAAAACGAACTCTCTCAATTTATTTTAAGCATTTTGGAATATTACTTTGTGTCTGATGATTTAATGTTTGATTACTTGTCCTGAAACAAGCTACTGAAACTACATGTAAATTTGTAAATTCCTTATCTTGTTTCATTAGAAAGAAACGTGTGTTCCTTCGTCATTATCCTTGCATACTTCAACTACAGTGTTTCAATTTATCATTCCTACAGAATTTTTCAGGCGTCTAATCCATACAGATTTAATCTGCTTAATTTTGAAGAAAATCATTCTCCTTCCAAGATTTGACAACTGAACTAATTCTTGGTATTACTGATTATGTTACTACAATGTCTGCTGTTCTATTCTACAGCCTTCTTGACATGAAACTCAGAAAGTGAATAGATGGAATAACAAGGACAAAGAGAAGTAGTAAAAAAAAGTCAACGGTTACTTAGCGCAATAAAAAAAAATAGGAAGTTATGGAGAGTCATGACCACCTATGTCTTGAAGAGAAACAGCACATACAAAAGTGAATGGATGGTAGAATATGGACAAGTTGGGGAGTAAAGAGGTCAAAAGTTACTTTGAGCAAAAAAAGATAGGAAGTTGTGGAGAGTCACGATCAGCCATGCATTGACGAGCCAACATATAAAAAAAAGAAATGAATTGGTAACAGAACAAGGACAAAGCAATCAAAAGTCAAGTCAATAAAAGATAAGAAGTTGTGGAGGGCCATGATTGGCTACATTTTGAAGCGATACAGGATATAAAACATGTGAATTTGATATAGACATGTATAAGTCAAACCTCTTTTTCCATTTGTGATTCAAGGCGAATTTCTAATTGCTTTTGGTTATTTTCATGTTTGGCTTCGATGATACCAATTTCAACTTTCAAACTCTCCTGTGAAAGAAAAAAAATGAATACTCACTCATTATATGCCAAAAACATTTGGTGAATTTTATAGAAGTGAGGAGAATTTGAATTTAGTTAAAAATGAAAAATGAGAAAAGATGTGTAGATGCGGCCTTACATTTTCTCTTGAGACATTTTCTAGTTTCAGCTTCAACTCTGATAATTCTTTTTCCAACGAATGAATTTTTGTCTCAGAATCAGAAACTTTATTTAACAATTCTTCCGTCTGCTCCTAGAAAAAAAAAAAAAAAAGCATGAAACAAAATATTTTATCTTTTACTAGCAATGTAGCTTGGCATTGCTCGGGTGTAATGAAAACTTTAATCCATGGTCCTGGAGCTCAGACTCTTTGGACGTTGGCACGAAAAATGTAGCTTGATATGACTAAGAACTACAATTATACCTACTTAAAGCAAAACCCAATGCAAAAACCAAAATAAAAGGGCTGAAAACCTGATTTTAATCAGACCCGATAGGATATCGATTTCCAATATCGGAGTCAAATAAGTCATTCAAGGATAAACTAACCTAAGTAAGTCCATGAAAACTTATCGTACCCATCGGGAGTAAAATTGGAGAAAATGAGCCATATTGATGGCTGAATATCAGTTTTTGATCAGATTCGATATAATATCGGGGGTATTGATTTCCGATATCATGAAAATGAGTTGTCTGAAAAGATCTACTAATGTTTGAGACTAAAAAACTATAATTTTACCAAGTTAGAGCAAATTCTGCAGCAAGAACCATGATAAAAGGGCTGAAATCCTGATCTTGATCAGACCTGATCAGAAATCGGGGTATTGATTTCCAATATTAGGAGAAATTGGAAAAAATAAGTAGCCCATGACCTGACCGAAAAGTTTAGTGAGAATCGGATAAAAATTGTGGATTTGTATAAAGGACGTACAGACAAACACACACACAAACATCTTACCTTTTATATATATATATATACTATGTATTATTAACCTTAAAAAAGACATGAACCCATGTTCCTACACCACACTATTACAAGTTGGCCAAAGTTGCCCCATGACCATTTGGCATATCTAACCTTGGAAAAGGCACAAATTCATATCTCAATGTTACACCATTGTATGTACAGGCTAGATTGCAGAATGGTGTGCATCATCTGAAAAAATGTATGCATGCAAAATTATGTATGGGCCACGTTGCAACAATGACTGACTTATGAACTTGGAGTATGAGTTTGTTTAACGATATATCAACCTCTGTGGCCTCTAGGTGGTCCTTTCTGATGGATTCTTTGCACCTAGTCTTAGTGGGAGGGACTGGAATGCTATTCTAGATCTTAAAATACACAGGAGGCAGGCTGCTAGAGAGAGGTCAATTAATCGTAGCCTGGTTGATCTGATCAGCGAGTTTGGTCTTGTTGATAGATACCAGGTCGATCACAATGGGGGGAAAATGTGGATTTGAGCGCTTAAGTGACAGTCTACCTAGGTAGACTATGACTACCTTTAAAAAGGAAGAAGAGAAGGATGGGAATACAGGTGTGATGAGTTGCAAAAGTGGAGAGAAAGGAAAGGATATACAGGGTGAAGAAAGAGCTAGAGTCAAGTGGTTAAGAGATGAGTATTGACATTGCATTTAAATTCCTGGAGGTTGTAACCGTCAGGAAAGCAAGAATATGGGAGCGAGTTCCAAAGGCAGGAAGTGCGAGAAAAGAAGCTGCAGGAGTAGAATTGTCGTTTGCATTTGGTTAATCTCACGGCGAATGGGTGGGACCCAGTTGCCAATCTGGTTGCACGAGTAAACACCTGTTGCAGAGGCACCAGTGACTTAAGTTCGTTGGAGCAGAAGCCATGAAAGTATTTATAGAACAGACAAAGGGAGGCCATATCTTGTCAGTGGGGAAGTGACTGTAGTCGGTACCTATCACATTACTGATTCTCCTTTGGAGCCTGTCAAGAACACTGAGATGAATAGCAGGGGCACCTGACCATATATGGCAGCAGTATTCCATGCCTGGACGAATGGTTGATTTGTATATATGCAGGATTAATTCAGGCAGGAAAAACATCAGTGGATTTAGCTATGGACTCAATGTAGTGGTTCCACTTGAGATCAGAAGAGAGGGTAAGGCCGAGGAGTTGCAGTGTATTGCTCTCAGGGTGACTCACTTGGTCCATGCTTATTGTTGGCAGGAGAGGTTGCCTGTGATGATTGACAGACAACAGCTTGGTCTTAGACACACTGAAATTTACAAGCCACTTCTTACCTCAATTCACCACAGAATGTAAATCCCTCTCAAGGTCAGCAGCGAAATTATGTTTGTCTGCCATGCTGAGTTTCTTACTGATGTGGGAATAAATTGTGGTGTCATCTGCGTAGATGCCTACTTGGTTCTTGACCTCATCTGGGAGGTCATTTATCTGGATAGAATGTTAGCGAGAAGGATCAATTTAGATTTGCTAGCTTGTTCCAACTTCCACTGGTTAAGCTATTTCGACCATAGACTCGTCTGTGTCCCGATGGTATTAGGTACTAGACCTAGAATGGCTAGACACTGGAAATTCAATCTGACCTTAGTGGATTGGCGAGACTTTCAGCAACAGTTAATTCAACTAGTGCAGCAGGAAATAGCGAGGACAGTTTTTGGGAATAATTGGTGGAAGAAACTTAAGAATAGGATTAGTTTTGTCATCACCGAATATAGCCAACAACTCGCCCCACATAAGGCTAACAAGGTAAAGACACCTAAGGATAGTCTTTTTCGGGTGGAGAGAGAGGGTGAGATTCCCTAAAGGTAGTGTTAGCTAGGCAGGCTCTGGAGCGTAAGGCTAGCAAACGCTACCGGAGTCTGGTAGTTAGGCATGTTAAACAAAATGTTTAATGAAGTTGAGAACATGGGCGCAAAATTATGTAAAAAATAAATCTGTTGTGGTAGCAATCAATCCATTTGCAAGGTCAATACCCCAGAGGGGAGTACTCTGAGCTTGACCAAAGGCGTGTGAGGTCTTTCATTGCCATTTCAAGAGCTGTTTTACCAAGGAGCGTGGTCTCTGTGAAAACGAGTTTCGCATTTATTTGGCTGACTTTCTTTGGCTTGTGCTGACTGAAGCAGCTAACTGCAAAGGTGAAATCACAGAGGGCAAAGTTCATTTGACATTGAAGAGGTTCAGCAGTAGCAAGTCTCCAGGACTTGATGGTTTACCCTATGAATTGTATTAGAGGCTGTCGCACATTTTTATACCAATTTTGATGGTGGTGTTCAACACCTGGTTTTGGCGGGGGTCTGTCCCTAACCAGATCTCCATTGCTGTGATCACACTGTTGAAAAAGGTCAAGGGTGTTGGGCGGGAATTAGACAATTACAGGCCCATAACTTTGGTAAAGACAGAGCTGAAGATTTTGGCCAATATCCTCAATGAAGCATTTGCAGATAATTGCTGAGATGCTGTTGAGACCTAAACAGTGCTCTGAAGGGCCGAACAATTCAGAGGAACCTGCATTGGATCCACACAATCTTAGAGGGCATAGAGCAAGACATGCTGATTAATTTGGATCAGTCCAAGGCATTTGATAGGGTTGACCATCGGTATCTGGCTGTAGGTTGCCAGATTCCCATCTGACTTCTGCAAGTGGACCAGCCTGCTGTATTTTTTTTGTTTTTTTTTTTAATCGTGTCACCCCAGGCATTTTACTGCCACTGTTATGCAAGGGTTACATAGGAGGAATGTTATGAGGAGAGAGAAGTTGCAGGAGGTGTCAGGAAGAGAGTAGGAGAGAGAAGAGATTACTGATGAGAGTGGGGTGGACCAGGAGGAATGTTATGAAAAGTGAGAGGTTGCAGGGGGTGTCAGGAAGAGAGTAGGAAAGGGAAGAGATTACTGATGAGAGTGGGGTGGATGTAGAAAAGCATGAGAGAGAGGATGTAAGTTAGTGTGACAGGAGATGAATATTGACTTTACATTTAAATTCTTGGAGATTGTAACTGTCGGGAAAGCAAGTATGCGGAAGAGAATTCCACAAGCGCAAAGTGCAAGAAAAGAAGCTGCTGGAGTAGAATTTGTGTTTATAATTTATTGGCTTCACAGTAAAAGGGTGGGACCTAGTTGCTAACCTTGTGGCTCGAGGAAATTCATATATAGGAGGTACCAGTGAGCTAAGTTCATCGGAGCAGAAGCCGTGAAAGTATTTGTAGAGACACAGGAAAGCCACACTGTGTCGGTGAGAAAGCGACTGTATCCTAGCTGCCAAGTCGGGATCGATCACATTACAGATTCTCTGTTGGATTCGGTCGAGGACACCTAAGTGGATAGCAGGAGCACTGGACTAGATATGGCAGCAATACTCAATGCACAGGTGGATAGTAGACTTGTATATGTTGCTCCCCAGTTTTGTGATACAGATTAATGGAAAGTGGTCAAGTGATTTTGAGCTGTCTTGGCGGTTTGTAAGGGTCGTCTACTGATGCCCCTGCTTTGGTGTTGAAGCCCCAGGGAGAAATGGATGCTGGCTGTAATATGAATTGTGATTTGAATGTAAGGAATGGAGAAAATCTTGCAATATGAATGTTATTCTTATCAGTATCTAATTCAATTCTTTGAACATCAGCTCAAGATGAAGAGTTTGAGTTTTGTTTAATATCAACCTCTGTGGGTTATTTAATACAAAGAAAGTGGGGTTTTAAGGTATTTTTTTAATGTTTGGTTATAGTGAGAGGGTTGATTTAGTCAGATTTGGATGAAAAATTTATATATTTTTTTTTTATTTTAGAAATCTGAAAACCGCTGTAATTTTGAAGAAAATCATTCTCCTTCCAAGATTTGACAACTGAACTAATTCTTGGTATTACTGATTATGTTACTACAATGTCTGCTGTACAGCCTTCATTCTGTCAAGAATTGACATCACAAGCTTCTTCAATGTATCTAATGGTATCTCCTGCCAAGCAGCTTGTATTTGTTCCCAAAGTGTGTTTTGCGAAGTAACATTAGATTTATCAATTCGAGAGGGGGGAATAAGAAAAAGTCAGTCATATCCAAGGATAATAGAATAATGAGTAGTTTCAAAATAACTTGTTTAATAGAAAATAGGAAAAGTTAAATATAACTTTTTTTAATAGATTTTTACACCTAGTTTTAAATAATCAATATTTATTAGCAATTTACTTGGTTTTTCACCCTGTATTTGAATTTCAGTGAGATTTTTAGGAAAATCACCCCCCCGCCCGTCCTAATACTTTTGCACACTACCGTTAATGTGCAAAATTGTTAGGACAGGGGTGATATTAAACATTATTTTGATGCCTCATAAAAGATAAAATAGTTCTTGTCCTAATACTTTTGCACAGTACTGTATATGGGTACATTCGTATGAAAAATATCTAACCGTATTCTTTGAAGCCGTTATTTCTAGTATATGTAACTTTACAAAAAAGATGACGGACGAGTTCTTGTGGTGAATGAACACATTGTAATGAATGACTGGGTTGTGAATCTGATTAGCTAGTCTAGAATAGAAAATATTGATTAGCCTCAACCCCCCCCCCCTTTCAGCCGTGTGACAAAATTATTGTACATGTACAGTGTGGTGCAGTGGATATCGGCTCAAAACGAGAAATTGGAGAGCTGAGTTCAAATTACAGTTGAATTCATTGCATTCACATACATGCAAATACCCTTGGAAAAAATATGAATTGATTGCTTCGCCCTCCAGCTATGGGTTAAATAGTAGAACAGATCGGGTTCTATAAGTCTTGATTTTCAACCAGTCTACAGCAGAAAGCAATGGCAACCTACTGCGGGAAAATCTTCTGCCCAGTCAGTCATGCCTCTTTCTAGACATGATTGCCCAAAGCGTGTATCACGTATGGCACATAAATGACTGAATATAATAGTTAAAAACATGGTTAAGGCTCTACTGGCATAAAGTAGGGGGTCAGTTTTATGTTGTCATGAAGTCATAAACTGATCCCCACTAATTACTACTTAATATAATGCAACTCTTCCCCCTCTAGCTATGAGTCAAATAACAAGACAGATTGGATTCTATAGCCTTGGATGGCAACCAGTCTACCACAGAAAGCCATGGAAACCTTACAGTGGGTAGTTAATTCTGGTTTGAATATGTTTAAATCATGCTTAAAAAAAAAGTCTTGATTACTTCTTGAAATTAATTCCTGCTAATTAGGAAGGAAAAAATACCAACTTTTTCTTTTTCCTGCAAGTTTCTGTGGCTGTCAGAAATTTCTTCAATTTTCTTCAGCAACTCCTGTTCTCGCTCGATACTTTTGGCTTGCTCCTGAAGAAAAAAAAAAAAAGAATTATAGCAAAAGACAAATAAGGAAATGAGTCAGGTGTTCATTAATTTTTTTTTTACTAATAGTACCAATACAAAGTCTAAGAGCCACTTAAGGTAGAGGGGTTATTGAGGGAGATTGTAAAGGGATTTAATTTTATTTATGGTCACAAGTAGGATAAATATCGGTTGACCCTGGACTTAAAAGAAACCAAGATTTTAGTTGTCAGGGAAGTACTCTCTCAGAAGATTGTACTGCAAAGTAACAGTGAAAGTTGTCTGAGTGGAACTTGCTTTTCATCAAAAGAACTCAAAAGGAATGTTGATGGTTTATCGTGACTTTAGAATCTATAATTATTTTGAACCATTCATTTTCGTGTCTCTTTATAAAGATATATTCACCTTTCATTTTCCTTATCACTGGTGCTCCCTAGGTACGAATTTGCAAGAGACACTAGATTAGCAATTAGATCCCACCCTTTTACAGTGAAACCAATAAAATGCAACCGCAACTTCTACTCCAACAGTTTCTTTTCTCGCACTTCACAACTGTGGAATTATCTTCCACATAACTGCTTCCCTGACGGCTACAATCTCCAGGAGTTTAAATGTAAGGTCAATAGACACCTCCTAACACACTATCTTTCAAACACTCTTCCCATCTACCCAACCCCCAGCCTCGGTATCCTCCTTCTATCACCCCACTTCTGACATTTCCTATATCTAACCACTCTTTCTCTTCACCTTCCCCTATATAACCCCATGCGCAATAGTGGCAGTGGAATGCCTTGCTTGGGGTGAAATGATTAAAAAAAAACATACACTTGCTTCCCCGACAGATACAATCTCCAGGAGTTTAAATGTAAGGTCAATAGACACCTCCTAGCACACTAACTCGCATCCATTCTCTCAAATACTCTTCCCATCTACCCAACCCTCATCCTCGGTATCCTTACTCCTCTATCACCCTCCTTCTGACATTTCCTATATCTAACCACTCTTTCTCATCACCTTCCCCTATATAACCCCCTGTGCAATAGTGGCAGTGGAATGCCTTGCTTGGGGTGAAATGATTAAAAAAAAAAATACATGGGGACTTTCACGGTTTTTGTGTTCCCCCGACATAAATAAAAATCATGACACAATGTCAGAGGGATTTGTCCACTTGTTGGAAGAGAGAGAGAGAGAGAGAGAGGGAGGGAGGGCCTAGTTTGCACTGAACTTGAATTGGGGCTGATAAATGGAGGTAGTTATGGATTTAATCAAAGCAAGTACACAGCATCAATAATAAAGAGAACAAATTAGATAAATATAACGAAAATATAACGAAATAATAAAGACAAGTCCTCATAAAAATTATACGGTTTTTACCATTTGAATTTCCTGAATAATCATAATTCTTAAGTTAATGATTGAATAACCCCCTTGCAAGTTCTGTGACTATAAAATACCCGTGGAATTTCCCCTATCAAATATAGGGTGTCCATAAAGTTTGTGTGCACTTTAAAAAATTTATAAGTTTATTTGTATTTTCGACAGAAATATTTCATAAAAAGGATTAGAAAGAAGTAAATCTATATTTTTTAAGGTTTTATTGAAATTTTATTTAAGTTTCCACATGTTCTCCATCATTAGCAATACAAAGGGTAATACGATTTTGCAGTTCATGGAAAGCATTTGCCAACTGATTTACAATAATGCTTGAAATCACATTAGTTATTTTAGCTTTCAAATCTTCTAATGAACTAATTTTTGTTGCATACACAATTGTTTTCACATGTAAAAAACTTAATGGAGTCAAATATGGCAAATGTGGAGGCCAATAAAATGGTCCGCCCCTTCCGATCCATCTGTTAGGAAATTCCTGATTTAGAAAATGTCTAACATGCAGAGCAAAGTGACAAGGAGCTCCATCTTGTTGAAACACTGTATTATCTGTCAAGTTTAATTGATCAAGCTCATTTTTTACAGATTATTTCTAACACAAATAAAGTTACAAAGTTTTTAAAGTACACACGGACTTTATGGACACCCTGGATCTGAGCTTAATAACAAAATCTAAATCTATCTAATCTAAACTTATTTATAAATGAAACTTTTTCTCTGTGTGTGTGTGTGTGTGTGTGTGTGTACCCGTTACCTATAGGTAACGGATACACACACACACACACACTCCGAAACGGCTGAACCGATTTTCTTGAAAATTTACACAGTTGTACTATAAGTGTCTGCGAGTGTTCTTAGCTAGGTTTTAAGTTGAGGTACCCCCAATAAATATCGATAATCAAAAAAATTGGGTTATAGAAAGAGTGGTCCGATTTTAATAAAATTTGATACACTCATAGACAAAGACATAAGAAACGATATTCACAAGTTTCAAGGTTGCAGTTCTTACAATAGTGGAGAAAATCAATAATATATATATAAGGCAGGATGTTTGTGTGTGCGTCTGTTTATCTGCCTATATATCTGTATTTTTTCAGCCCTTTTATTTTAGTTTTTGCTTCGGGTTTGGCTCTAAGTAGGTATAATTGTAGTTCTTAGTCTCAGCCATGATACAATTTACTAAGAGGACTTATTTAGCCTTCAGAATTCAGTTTACGACAAAAAAAACTTATTTGATATCGATAGCAGGAAATCAAAATTTGACTTACATCCATTCATTTTTCTTTCAGTCTACGATTTCGCTTTAACTGGAAACAACTATTGCTTTTTAGTCTTTCGTGCCAACATCCAAAGAATCCGAACTCCAGAACCATGGATTAGTTTTAAAGCTTTCATTACACCCGAGCAACGCCGAGCTATACTGCTAGTATTGAAATAAATGAACCATATAATTTATTTTTTTTAAATAATCATTTCACTACAAGCAAGACGAGACTGCCACAAGTGAGAAAGTGACTAAAGTCCAGATGTCAAGTCACGATCAGTTATATTGCAAATCCTTCTTTGGATTTCAACAAAATATTGAAATAAAACAAATTATATTGGATCAATTACTAGGTCTGCCGATAGAAAAGCTGGTTTAGTGTCATGCCAGACAATTTCAATTTTTTTCATTGTTATGAGGATGCATTTATATAAAAATAATATTAATAATGTCTAAAAAGTTATAGTAAGGGATTCATTCTATTGAGTCCTACTTGTTATTCATGAAGTAGTTGTAAAAATAGGGAAATTAGAAATAGAATGTTTGGAAGATCCTAGAATGTTTGAGAAAAATTTAGAGAATTCGAGAAATATGCAAATTAGGTGTTAGCGCCTAAAAAAATAGGTTTTGGGAAGAGAGCAGTTAGTTGTTAAAAGAATTTGCTGACATTATCAACTCTGGTCCGATTCAGGATTTGTATATCCAGCTGAAAGAATCTCTACTAAAAGTTGCCGACCAACTAAAACCTGAAAGAGAACCACATAGAACTAAATGGGTAAATAGATTTTTTGACTCTTTCATTGACCATACTAGAAATTAGACGCACACCATACATAAATACAATTAAATTAATGTATAGATAATAATCACATGAATGCTGTTGGGCTTGTTTGAAACCCAGTGATGCAACAAGATATCATCGTCTTACCTGTTCTAATTGGTGGTTAAGATCATTCAGTAATTTCTCTGATGTCCGTAAGCGTTCGCTCTGGTATTCCCATTCTTCAACCATTCCATGATTTTGTTCTTTTTCATTCAATAATTGTTTCTCCAAAGACTTTTCATTTGCTTCCATTTCTTCCAACTGGCCAAAATGAAATAAAATATTAAAGTGTGCAAAGAAAGAATAGTTGATATTTTCATATTTCTTCAACAGACATGATATCCATTAAAAAATAATATTTGAAATAATTAACATGCCAGGTTAAAAAATAAATCCACTAATTCTTTAGAAATTGCTTTGTTTATGTTTCGGATACAAAAACTGAGCAGATATTGGCTCTTGAGAAAAAAGAACCTGGCCAAACAGTGATGCTGTCTATGTCTCCATAGCAGATGAAATGAAGGTTTCGGCAGATCTAAAGGAGACTACGACCACCTTTAAATTTGTTGTTTTTCATTCTTTTTTTTTTTTTTTTTTTACTTTTTTCGGTGCAATCTTATTGATTACACCCTAAACTTTCCGATTGACAAAAAAATTTGGGAAAATTTCAATATTTCAACAATTTTAGGGAGGGGCTCACTTTTTCATACAATGTCAATCGATCCTCCATTTTGGAACCACTCGCCAGTACGACATTACCACCACCTGTAAATTTGTTGATTATCAATTTTTTTTTTTACTTTTTTCAGTGCAATCTTATTGATTAAACACTAAACTTTCTGATTGACAAAAAAAATTTTGTAAAAATTTCAACATTTAAACGGGGGGAGGCGGGGGCTCAGTTTTTTATACAACCTTATAGTAAATCAATTCTGTGCAGTTAACTTTTTTGCTTGCACATTTTCAACAACTGAATCCTTTGTGAAATTTTTGAATAAAGCCATTCTTGGAGTTTCCAAGGAAGATTCCATTGTAAGAACTGAAGAAAACTTGAAAAAAAAAAAAAAAAAAAAAGCAACAACTCATCCCCAAAAAACCAAAGCAAAGTAACCCCAACGCTAGTGGTTTCAAAATGGAGGACCGATTTACTATAACGTTCTGTGAGAAATTGAGCCCCCACTAAAATTGTTTAAATACTGAAATTTTTTCAGATTTTTTTTGATAATCGGAAACTTGATGTAATAACCGATAAGACTGCACTGAAAAAAGTAAAAAAAAAATTAAAAAAAAAAAAAAAGAAGAAGAAAAACAACAAATTTAAAGGTGGTCGTGGTCTCCTTCAGACCTGCCATTTTTTTTAAATTTTAAACTGTTCAATTGAAGTTGAAATTTAATTTTTTTTTTTTACCTTATGAATAACTCTAGAAGTTTTTTCTTTCTCTTTGTTCAATTCTTCCATGACATCAGAGAAATCATCTCTCATTTTTGAGGTTAGCTTAAAGAGAAAAAAAATTAAATACATTTAAGGAGATAAATTCAGAAAGCCTAAAAGATATGTAGAGCAACAAATAACATAAAAAAAGACACAAAGCACAGAGAATAAAAACATTGGCTGGACCCAGTGACTTGACGCAGACTTGGGAGTTCAATATCTGGCTACTGATGAAAATAAATATGTTTAATAAATAAATGAAACAGCTACACAAATACATGCATATCTTTAATAAGATTCCTTCAACATTCAGGCCAGTAGATGAAAATAAATATACTGTTTAATAAATAAACAGAACATCTACTCAAATACGAGTATTTCTTTAATAAGATTCCTTCAACATTCAGGCCAGTAGATGAAAATAAATATACTGTTTAATAAATAAACAGAACGTCTACTCAAATACGAGTATTTCTTTAATAAGATTTCTTCAACATTCAGGCCGGTAGATGAAAATAAATAAATATACTGTTTAATAAATAAACGGAGCGTCTACTCAAATACGAGTATTTCTTTAATAAGATTCCTTGAACATTCAGGCCAGTAGATGAAAATAAATAAATATACTGTTTAATAAATAAACGGAGCGTCTACTCAAATACAAGTATTTCTTTAATAAGATTCCTTCAACATTCAGGCCAGTAGATGAAAATAAATAAATATACTGTTTAATAAATAAACGGAGC
The DNA here is from genome assembly GCA_037127315.1 of Ascarosepion bandense. Taxonomy (NCBI): domain Eukaryota; kingdom Metazoa; phylum Mollusca; class Cephalopoda; order Sepiida; family Sepiidae; genus Ascarosepion; species Ascarosepion bandense. The sequence goes on from JBBBDQ010000736.1 coordinate 574,022, forward strand.
GTCTACTCAAATACGAGTATCTACTAAAAATAACAATTTAAAGTGATAAAGAATATGTTGTGTTAATAAAAATCAATAATTTATATATGTATATATTATTTATGGGCATGTGAACAAGTGGTTAGAAGGTTTGCATTCTGAACATGAAACCTGGGTTCAAATCTCACCATGGTCTATTTGTGAGGAAAATGACTTCTTGATATTGGTCTAGAAGAGGTGATTCCAACGTGCGGCACCTTTAGAAAGTGCCTGAAAGCCATACCACGGGTTAACTCAAGCCTTGTGAGTGAAATTGGGTAGATAGCTCTCTTTGAGGAGGCATCAATGATTTAGCTAGCTCAACGATGCAAGTCATCGTAATCGAGAGTTTGAGCATCCTGGCATTGTTTAGACTGTTGTTCATACTAGATAACACTCTCTCTCCTCGAAACTTCTGCTCCGATGAACTTAGATCACTGGTGTCCCCTAAATACGAATTTGCACAAGATACTAAATTAGCAACTAGATCCCACCCTTTTACAGTGAAACCGATAAAATGCAGCCATAACTTCTACTCCAACAGTTTCTTTCCTCGCACTTCCCGACTGTGGAATTCTCTTCCACACGATTGCTTCTCCGGCGGCTACAATCTCCAGGAGTTTAAATGTAAGGTCAATAGACACCTCCTAACACACTAACCTGCTCCCATTCTATCAAGCACTCTTCCCATCTGCCCAACCCTCATCCTCGCTATCCTTACTCATCTGTCACCTTCCTCCTGACATTCCCTATGTCTAACCACTCCTTCTCTTTACCTTCCCCTATGTAGCCCCATGCGCAATAGTGGCAGTGGAATGCCTTGCTTGGGGTGAGATGATTAAAAAAAAAACAAAAAAACTGTAACTAAGGTCTGCTGAGCATAGTTGCAGTATAAACCAAAGGTAGGCTCTGTGGGTGTTGAACAAAGACAAGTGTGCCTCAGCAGGTGTCTACAATGGGGATTACTGGTTAGATTGGTATCCTCGAATATGAGTAGCCAGCCCTTTATATATGTATAAGTGTTGGCTCTCACTTAGATTTTCTGTCTTTGTTGCTCTACTTTCGTATTGAGCACTTTAGTGTTAGGGTTTTCGTCTTGGGTTTTTCTTCTTTCCTACGAGTATTTGACTTTTTGTTCATGTACTTCGTTTGTTTCTTTTTTTACTTCCCCTCCTTTTTCATCCGAGTTTGTTCGCAGTGAGTTTTTCAAGACCAACTTAAATATAGTTTAACAATTACTAGTTTTAGCAGAATTATTTTTGTTACTGTTAATATTTTTATAATAATTATTGTTATTATATATATATTGATTGTTTATTACTTAGTTTTTGGTCATAATAGGGTTAGACCAGTGCACATTCATATTAAGTGTTCAATACAATTATATTGTAAAACTTTTGAATATTTTCCATTTTTAAATGACTTATTACACCAACTCGGCTTCTACCATGAGTGGTGTCTTCAGGCGATTTTTAATAACTCAATCAAAAATCACCTGAAGACACCACTCATGGTAGAAACCTAGGTAGCGTAATAACTTGTTTAAAAATGGAACATTATATATATTCTTCCTTTGTAAATGAGTTATTACGTGACATAGGTTTCTACAATATGGTGTCTTCAGGCAATTTGCAATAACTGATTTTACCATTTTTTTAAGAATGTTCACATAACGGGGATTTTTTGGAATGCACAAGTTTTAAAATTACAAGAAATTATAATGTTTTCATCCATTGTTATAGGAACCTAATAGGTATTTTTTAGTATGGTTACACTTAGTCAAAATTTCTGTTGTTTCATTCAATAGTTCATTTTTGTTTGGGAATAACATAATTGCTAACTTTTCTTCCTGGCACAATCCACATATCTTGCAAGGCTTGGCTGTTTTCACTATACTTCACGTTATGTTTAGGTCTTTTCCATATTTTGATTTCAATTTCCACATGTAGCTAGCCAATTTTGTACAGTTTTTTTAAGTTTTCTATTTTGAATGTAGACTTGTGATTAAACCACCTGGTCTTAAAGGTGTCTTTGATTGATCCCAAATATATTTTATTTTGATCAAAAAGAAATATATTTGGTTAAAATAACATATTTGGTCAAGGCATTTAAAAAAAAGGGATAAGAAAATATAAATATATAAATAATAGTAATAATAAAAGGAAATGAATGAAAGAAAATAAAAAATAAATAGACAAATCAGTCTTAAGTCCCATGTTATACCCACTTGGGTGGTCAGGTCTCGAAAGAAATATGAATAACTCAGCAGAAAATTTTTCTGCAGTAGGTAGCCATTACTTTCTGCAGTAGACTGGTTGCCAACCAAGGCTACAGAACCCAATCTGTCCTGCTATTTAACTCTTAGCTGGTGGGAGAAGAGAAGGATTAAAACCTTTCCCAAGACTATCTGCTCGTAAGTGAATGCGACGGATTCAACTGGAATTCAAACTCAGCTCACTGATTTCTTGTTCTAAGTCGATATCCACTGCACCACAATGCATATAAATAAATAAACGAATAATAAAGTCACTGGTGCCTCTACAACAGGTGTTTACTCGTGCAACCAGATTAGCAACTGGGTCCCACCCATTTACAGTTAGATCAACCAAATGCAGACAATTCTACTCCTGCAGCTTTTTCTCTCGCACTTCCTGCCTGAGGAACTCACTTCCATATTCTTGCTTTCCTGACAGCTACAACCTCCAAGAATTTAAATGCAATGTCAATACTCATCTATTAACCACTTGACTCAAGTTCTTTCTTCACCGCCCTGTATATCCTTTCCTTTCTCTCCACCTTTGTAACTTTCATCACACCTGTATTCCCATCCTTCTCTTGCTCCTTTCTAACTGGTTCATCTTCCTCTTCACTCTCTTCTAATTAATCTTTTTACTCTTATGTAGCCCCCTGCACATCAGTGGCATTACCGCCTTGCTCGGCGTGGTACGATTAAAAAATTAAAAAATAAAATAAAATAAAAAAGTGAAAAGATGGGTTGGGTTAGTCAGGTTCTAAGTATTTAAGCAGATATTTCTTTCTATGTTTGCATGTAGTCATTAATTCATTTCTTTTGTTTAATCGGGTTATTTAGGTGTTTTAAGATGACAAATTTTTCTAAAAGGCATAAGTTACATATATTTTCTATTTTAAAGTTACCCACCCCCAACCTTGTAACATATGTTAAATGGGCCCCAAATATATTTAATATGTATTGCCATGAATCAAAGTCCATTAAACTGCTGATTTTCCCAAACCATTAATAGTAATGTTGATCTTCACTGGGTGCTCAATGATTGAGACCATATGCCAGACTAACCCGATCTTATTAAATATAACAGCCTCTTGTCATAGATCAATGTCCAATAAGCTGATTTTCCAGACTATTAATAGTAATTTCCTATTAAGCTCTCAATACTTGTGGCCTTGTGCCAGACTAAGCTAAGAAAATATCTGTATGACTTACCTCTTGAAATATTGAAATTTCTGGTAGCATTTGTCTCAATCAGGAATAAAGAAGAAATTTTAAAATTTGCAGTGAAAACAAAAGCGTAAAAATATTTAAATCCATCTGAACTTGACAAAATGAAAATGAAGATGAAATGAACCATTATACCTTTCTTTGGTCGTCAATGATTTGTTCCTGAAACGATTTTTCTTTTTGCAGTTCATTAATAAGCTGCATCTTCTCAGCATCTTTTGTTTTCCAAGTTGACATTATCTTCCCAAGTTGCTAAAAAAAAAAAAAAAGTAATATTTAATTTATTTTTCTGCATTTCATACTCTCTGTCTAAGGATAAAGAAAAAAAAACAACCTTTAACACTTTCACTCTGACTCTGCAATTTTGTTTTTAATTGAATATTCAGAAGCATGGACTAAAGTGACCCCCACCAACAAGCAATATAATAAAAGACACATCACAAAGCAAGTTGTATTCTATGCTACTATAATATCTTTATGACTTTGGAAAGAGCACTCAGTGCTAGAGACTGACATTTCACTACCTTCAGAATGTACATATATGTCAACAGCAGTCAATGTAAATTTCATAAGATCTACAGGTGTACTTTCAAAAAGTGCAAATATATACACATGCACAACAGGGAATGTAAGTTTTCTAAAGATGTATAAGCATATCTTGAAAATGTGTGTGTGTGTGCGTGCGTGCGTGTATACATACAGGGGTCCCTCCAAAAATGTACTTGTTTTTTTATTCCTTTAACTTCTTGAATTTTTTTACTGTTTGCAAATCCATGCATTTAATTTCAGTTAATATTTAATTTAAACCATTAATCTTCTTTGTAAGTCAAACGTTAATATTCTCCAGCACAGACGATGCCCCTCTCCACAAACAAACAATATAATAAAAGACACATCACAAAGCAAGTCGTATTTTATGCTACTATAATATCTATACTGGTTTGGAAAGAGCATTCAGTGCTAGAGACGGACATTTCACTGCCTTCAGAAGGTACATATATGTCAACAACAGTCAATGTAAATTTCATAAAATGTACAAGTATATTTTCAAAAAGCGCACACACACACACACATATATGTGCTCTTCCACATTAAATCATGACCTTGTGTTACATCCACATCTTGTTGGGGGCATTCAGCAATGAATTAAGTTCTTTTGGTGACTGGCATGTGTATACACCGCTTATATATAACACACTAAAATTTCCCTTCTCTCATTCTATGCACCTATGGCTTAGGGAGCTTAGACTTCAACTTACACCAAATCGCTCCAGTTTCAATCCCAGCCAGAAGCAAGTAAATGTCTAGCCACACTGATGAGCTGTGATACAGTGGAACAGGCTTGTATGTGGATGACAAATAAGTGTGTGTGTGTGTGTATATATATATATATATCTAAATCTAAACTTATTTATAAATGGAACTTTGTATGTGTGTGTCTGTCCGTTACCTATAGACTCCGAAACGGATGAACTGATTTTCTTGAAAATTTACACAGTTGTACTATAAGCATCTGTGAGTGTTCTTAGCTAGGTTTTGTGTCGAGGTACTCCCGATAAATATCAAAAGTCGATAATTGAAAAAATCGGGTTATAGAAAGGGTGGTTCAATTTTAATTAAATTTGATACACTCATAGACAAAGACATAAGAAACGATATTCACAAGTTTCAAGGTTTCAGTTCTTACACTAGTGCAGAAAATCAATAATATATATATATATATATATATATATATATATATATATATAAAAGGCAAGATGTTTGTGTGTGTTTCTGTTTATCTGCCTGTATGTCCTTTATACAAATCCACAATTTTTATCTGATTCTCACCAAACTTCACACAAATATTCTTTAGGCTGAGTCTGAGCTTCAGGACCATAAATTAGTTTTAAAGCTTTCATTACACCCGAGCAACGCTGGGCTATACTGCTAGTATATATATATATATATATATTGCACTTTTTGAAAAAAAGAAAATTCAAATTTAAATTTTTTCTCTATTTTTCTCATTGACACATTCACTGCTGCCTTATTATAGTGTTGTTGCTTGGCTATGCTGGCCCACTTTAAAAAAAAAAGAAAAAAAGAAATTACTTATTACTCAAAATAAATGACTATAAAGACTAGGCAACACGATTTTGGTTTCGAATATTTTCATAAGATTTCTCAATTATTCTGGAATATACTGTTTAATTATAAAAAGAACAGTATCTACTTAAATATGAGTATCCATTCAAAATAGGCTTACGGCCATATCATGTTGAATACACCGGTTCTTGCGCGATCACTGAAGTTAAGCAACGTTGAGCCTGGTCAGTACTTAGATGGGTGACCGCTTGGGAATACCAGGTGCTGTAAGCGTTTAGTGAGAGATGTACATTGTGGTGGAGTGGATATCAGCTCGAAAAGAGAAATCGGTGAGCCGAGTTCGAATTCCAGTTGAATACCCTGCATTCACTTAAGCACTGGTACCCTTGGGAAAGGTATTAATTCTTCCCTTCCCTCCAGTTATGGGGTAAATAACAGGGTAGGATTTGGGAACCCTGCCCTTAAAAACAAATCCCAATGAATCTTGAAGGAAAAAGTATTACTAGACACAAAAACTTATATAAAAACAACAATAAATTGTTGAAAAGAAAAAAGGTATTACCAGCAATAAATAAATAGAATTTAGTTGGCAATAAATGACCCGCCGAGGTTAATATGCCATAAAACAAAACAACCAACCAACCATTCAAAATAATGTTTAAACAAATAAATAAAATATATGTTGGAGTTAATCCATTTTGTAACATTTTATAAATTGTCTTTGTTTACGTAAGGATATTAAAACAGCAGATATATTTTGAAAAAAATTTAGAAAATGTGTGTTTAAAAACACTATTCAGGCTTTATTTGACCATTAGTCCTGCGTGGTCGAGTGGTTAAGACACATCAGATCTAATGATGGTTTTCTTCAAGTTCGAATCCTGCAGGAGGACACACAATTTCCCTACAAGATTTCTCGATTTTTCAGGGTAGTAGATGTAAACAAATATATTTTTTTTTAATTTTTTTTTTTTAATCATCTCACCCCAAGCAAGGCATTCTACTGTGCAGGGGGTTACATAGGTGAAAGTGATGAGAAGGAGGGGTTAGTTATAGGAAATGTCAGGAGGAAGGTAATAGACGGATGAGGATACCGAGGATGGGGGTGGGATAGATGAAAAAAGAGCTTGAGAAAATGGATGCAAGTTAGTGTGATAGACGATGTCTATTGACCTTACATTTAAATTCCCAGAGATTGTAGCCGTCAGCAAAGCAAGTATATGGAAGGGAATTCCACAGGCAGGAAATGCATGAAAAGAAGCTGTTAGAGTAAAAATTGCAGTTACATTTTATTGGTTTCACTGTAAAAGGGTGGGACCTAGTTGCTAATCTAGTAGCTCGTGTAAATTCATATCTAGGGGGCACCAGTGATCTAAGTTCATTGGAGCAGAAGCCGTGAAAGTATTTAAAGAAGAAGCACAGGGAAACCACGTTACGCTGGTGAGATAGCGACTGCAGCTGGGTTGCCAAGTTGGTATTGATCACATTACAAATTCTCCGTTGGATTTTGTCAAGAACCCTAAGGTAAATAGCAGGGGCACTCGACCAGATGTGGCAGCAGTATTCAATGCATGGATGGATGGTAGATTTATATATGTGCAGAATGGATTCGAATGGAAAAAATCTCCTGGCCCTGCACAGAAAAACTGTGCATCTATTTAAATACGAGTAATAATGCCTAAACAATTAAATTTAAAATATGTCGGAGTTAATCCATTTTATAATGAATTCTGTAAATAAATTGTCTTTGTTTACCTTAGGATATGAAAACAGAGCAGATGAATGACAAAAATCAGGAAAATGTGCAATTAAAAGCATTATTTTGGGCTTTGTTTTACTGTAAGTTGTTCATGGTCAAGCAATGTAAGACCCATCAGATCAATTGACATTTTCTTCTAGGAGATGCAGGTTCGAATCCTGCCAGAGGACATATTTTCCTAAAAAGATTTCTCTATTATTTAGGCTGGTAGATATAAATAAATATACTGTTTAATGTATGGTTAGGTCTTGAAGACTGTCACACTGCATTTAGTAAAATAAAAGGTAAAGAAGTTGTTGGGTATTACCTATTTATTATACATTAATATTTCGAGATCAAAATCTCATCTTCAGAATGGCAGAAGAAAGACACGGACTCACTGACGGATGGACGCAAGCTCTTCTGACATTCTGAAGATGAGATTTTGATCTAAAAAAAAAAAAAAAAAAAAAAAAATATATATATATATATATATATATATATATATAAAAAAAGGCAATCTGTAAGTCTGTGTGTGACTGTTCCCTATGCACGCCTACATTTTTAAGCTACTCCATTCAAACTTTCTAGGGACACATATCTACAGGGAAGCCAAGGTCGACACATACTTTTTGAGTTTAAGTTCAGCAATTTTCCCTTTCGCACTTTTTGGCCAATGGAGCCAATTGTTTACATTTGGCTCTGTAAAACATCTAAGATGGTTGCTAAATCATGTCACAGAAATCAAATCACACATGTCAAACACAACTAAAAAAATAAAAAATGAGCCTTTATCTTTCATTTTTATTCCGACGTTTTAAAAATTCATTTGGTCAACAAAAAAATGTGAATATTTTCCCCCGTAATTTTGAAACAAAAGAAATATTTAAAAAAAAAAAAAAAAAAAAAAAAGTAACAAAATTTGTAAAAAAAAAAGTGCGAATGGTTAATTTAATTATTTAAGTCTTTTTTTTTTCAGATTTAATATTTCATACTTCAGAAAATAGCTTTTTTTTGCTAAATATTTCATGCAGGAAATCAACTGTCTGTAATTCGTGTGGCATTAATGTAACTTTTTCCTTTGAAATTAAATGTCTACATTTTTATTTTTATGTTAAAGTCATTTAGTCAACAAAAAATGTAAATATTTCCCCCTGTAATTTTGAAACCAAAACAAATGCAATGTTGTTTACAATGTCACACAAAACATCAAATTACATTTACGCAAAACAAAAGAAAATAGATTTTTTTAATGAAATTTTTGAACAATTTTTAAAAGAACATTTTTCATATAATTATTTTTTTTATATAACTGAGTTTTAAAGGAATTTATCCATTTAATATTATAAACATTATTGCATCACAAGATTTTTTTCACATGCCTCCTAAAAAAAGAGCTTGGTGAGGGCGTATGACCGCTAAAGCTGCAGCAATCAGTGCAACAAGGGCAATTGCTGCATCTAGTACCAATGTTGAGGCGATGACTACAAGTGCTCGAAAATCGCAACATGCTGCATTAATCATCTAATTAAAAAATGTTCCAAGTTGCACGAGCAACGGCAGGCAATGATGTGAGTATATAATAAATAGGTAATACCCAACAACTTCTTTACCTTCCTTTATTTTACTAAACACATTGTGACAGCCTTGAAGACCTAACCATACTCCTAAGATACACAATACTTCAAGCAAATTACAAAACTTTACTATACTATTTAATTATAAAAAAAAAACAAATACGAGTATCCATTAAATATAATGCTTAAACAGTCAGTCAGTCAGTTAAGTGCCATACATGATACACGCTTGGGCGATCATGTCTCAAAAGAGACATGACTGACTGGGCAGAAGATTATCCTGCAGTAGGTTGCCATTGCTTTCTGCGGTAAACTGGTTGCTGACCAAGGCTATTTAACCCATAACTGGAAGGAAGAGACGGATTAATACCTTTCCCAAGGGTATATGCGCATAAGTGAATGCAATGAATTCAGCTGGAATTCGAACTCGGCTCCCCGATTTCTTATTCCGAGCCAATATCCAATGCACCATAATGCACATCCTTAAACAAATAAATTTAAAAAAATACTTGTCCTTATTTTTTGATTTCCAATAACTTCTTGAATTTTTCTTTCTTTTTTCAGATCCAATGCATTTCATATTTCCAGCAGCCATTAAATAAAGAATTGTTAAATTTAATGCTTTTAGCTTTGGCCTTATATGATAAAACGTAAATTTTCACTTTCTGTTTATTGTTTTTAATAGTATGAACCTCTGGTAGGCAACCCCGAGGCCACATTATGCTGCAGGCTGCGCCAGTGTCCATTCCTCACAGGCTACAAATAGTAACCAACTGATTCTGCCCTAGTCCTCTCTCCTCAACCAAAACACCATGAAAAAGAACAAACAAAATACCAAAATCAAACCAGATACTCAGAAAACGCCCAAACCTGTCTGTGTCTCTTTCACTAACATACGCGGTATCCGCACTAACTTTTATAGCGTAGAAGCATTCCTCCAAACTAACTCCCCTGATATCTTAGCCCTATGTGAAACTAACCTTGACCCGTCTATCCCCTCCCCTGAGTTCCATGTTCCTGGTTACCTTCCCCTCTTCAGGAAGGACTCCAACATCCATATGCATGGGTTTGGTGTATATGTCAGTGAACACCTCCCCCTAGCTAGAGTAACATCTCTTGAATCCCTGGACCAGTCTTTCATGTGCTTCTGTCTCTCACTTCTAAGCTCTGTTAGCTATCTCTTCTTCCTCTACCGCTCACCCTCCTCCTCTGACTGTTCAGTACTTGACAGCATCTCTAACAATATTGACAAGGCTATTTCTTTGCACCCATCTGCCCATATTTTCGTATTTGGCGACTTTAACGCTCACCACACTAAGTGGCTGGAAAACTCTGTAACCGACCCTGCTGGTGTCCACACCTTGAATTTTTCGATCTCCCAATCCCTTACGCAAGTGGTGGACTTCCCCATGCGTTTCTCCAATAGCCCTAACGGAAGGGACTCACTACTAGACCTCTGCTTCACTTCCACCCCAAATTCTTGCACCACCAGACAGCTCTGCCCTCTTGGAAACTCTGACCACGCCGTAGTTTCTGTCAGCATCTCCTTCCACTCCACCCCTACCCAAGAAACCCAGACCAACAGAATATCCTACTGCTATCAAAGAGCAGACTGGGATTCGTTCCGTGACTTCCTCTGCGACGTCCCTTGGAACAATGTTTTTAGTCTTCCCATCGAAGACTGTGCATCAGAGGTCTCCTCCTGGGTTAAGGCTGGCATCGATGCATTCATCCCTGCCAGGAAATTTCAGCTTAAATCCCATTCGTTCACGCCTGCTTGCTAAGCCGCCATTGCCCACTGGAATTACTTCTTCCGGCTTTATTGTAGCCACGTGTCGGACCAAAACAGGTGCCTTTTCGCCTCAGCTTGTAATAAGTGTAAAAAGATACTTAACGAAGCTAAGATGTTGTTTGCTGCCAGGATGAAGCAGCACATAGCATCCTCCAAGTTCGGTACCAAAGACTACTGGCGCCTCTGCAAACGCGTGCTTAGCAAGAGTAAGTCCTCAATACCTCCACTAATAAACGAGTTTGAGGTCCTCACCTCCTCAGTGGACAAGGCTGAATGCTTTGCCCATAGATTCTCGACCAATTCCACTCTGGATTCGTCTGGAATCCATACACCCGATTTCCCATCTAGAACTGAGGCCCAATTGAATGATGTCCACATCACGCCCTCGCTGATTTCTAGCATAATCTCAAAACTGGACCCTCACAAAGCGAGCGGTGGTGACGGAATCCCAACCATAGTCTTAAAGAAATGTGCCCCTGAACTCTCCTCTATTCTTTCTAAGCTCTACAACCTCTGCCTATCTGCTTCCTGCTTTCCTGCCTTTTGGAAATCTTCCTCTGTAGTTCCTATATTTAAAAACACTGGAGAACCCTCTGACCCTGCAAATTACCGCCCTATCAGCCTTCTTCCGATCTTTGGCAAAGTGTTCGAAGCCATTATCAACGCCGAGGTGGTTCAGCATCTCACAGCACACAGGCTCCTCTCGGACAAGCAATATGGTTTCCGCTTCACCAGGTCTACTGCTGATATGCTAACGACCATCACTGAGTACATATACCAGGCACTCGACAGGAATGGCGAAGCCCGAACCATTGCATTGGATATATCTAAGGCGTTCGACAGAGTTTGGCATGCTGGCCTTCTATGTAAACTGCGGAGCTATGGTATAACTGGACATTTGTTTCAACTAATCCAGTCATTCCTCTCTAATCGCACACTGAAGGTGGTATTAAACGGACATGCCTCCCAGAACTACCCTACAAACGCGGGTGGACCCCAAGGCTCTATCCGAGGTCCTACGCTCATTCTAATCTATATCAATGATCTCCCCGATACCATAAGATCACAAGTAGGCATGTACGCTGATGATACCACAGTTTACTCTCGCCTCGATCAAAAATCTGGTGTTGGTGACAAGGCGAACCTCGCTGCTGAGCTTGAGAAGGACCTCCAATCCGTGGTGGATTGGGGTAAGAAATGGCTCGTAAAATTCAATCCTTCCAAAACGAAGCTGCTGTCAATTAACCACCACAGACAACTGCACCTCCCTCCCATTAGCATGGAACAGGCTTGCCTCCCAGAGAGTAAATCACTATGCCTGCTTGGTCTGACACTCTCAGCGGACCTCAAGTGGAATGACTATGTCGAATCCATTGCTAAATCTGCAGCTATGAAAGTCAGCTCTCTGTGCAGGGCCCGGAAATTCTGTCTGAATCTATCCTGCAATTATATAAATCCACCATCCACCCGTGTATTGAGTACTGCTGCCACATCTGGTCAGGTGCCTCTTCTATTCTCCTCGGGGTTCTTGACAAAATGCAGCAAAGAATCTGTAATGTGATTGATACCGACTTGGCTGACCGCCTGCAGTATCTCTCTCACTGGCGTGACGTGGCATCCCTGTGCCTCTTCTATAAATACTTTCATGGCTTCTGCTCTGATGAACTTAAATCACTAGTGCCCGCTAGATGTGAATTTGCACGAGATACTAGATTGGCAACTAGGTCCCACCCTTTTACAGTGAAACTGATGAAATGTAACCGCAATTTCTACTCCAACAGCTTCTTTCCTTGCACTTCCCGCCTGTGGAATTCCCTGCCGCATGCTTGCTTCCCCGACGACTACAACCTCCAGGAGTTTAAATGTAAGGTCAATAGACACCTCCTAACACACTAACTCACACCCACTCTCTCCAACTCTCTCCCTATGTACATCCTAAGTCATCTATCACCCTCCTTCTGACATTTCCTATACCCAATCCCTCTATGTAATCCCCTGCGCTATAGTGGCAGTGGAATGCCTTGCTTGGGGTGACACGATTAAAAAAAAAAAAGATATCATAATTAGTTAAGTACCAAGTCTCTTTTCAGACATGGCTGACAAATCAGAAGATTTTCTCACAGTAGGTTGCCATTACTTTCTGTGGTAGACTGGTTGCCAACTAAAACTGTAGAACCTAATCTGTCCTGCTATTTAATCCATAGCTGGAGGGAGAAGAGACGGATTAATACTTTTCCCAAGGGTATTTACGCATAAGTGAATACAATGAATTCAACTGAAATTTGAACTCTGCTCTCTGATTTCATGTTTCAATCTGATATCCACTGTGCCACAATGCACATCCTAATCTGATAATACAAAGCTCTATTAAAAAATTACCCCTCCTCAGCTTTGGGCAAAGGTTAGCCTAGATTTAATCATAGGGCACTTACTTTATCAAGGTGCTCCACCAGGATTTCTTTTTTGCGGTTTGCAGACACTGCAATGGCTAATTGTTCTTGGACGTCAAGCATCTAAAAGACAAAAGAAAGGTTATTTTAAAAATCAAATGCTATGTTTAGCCATTCTAACAGGTTGATGATACCAACAAATTCCACAAGTCAAAGCTATCAGGTTGACAAGAAAGTTCTTGCGGTTTTTAACTTTTAAATTCAGATGAACATATCTTGGCTCAAACAAAATTTATTGATCGAGATAAGCACCATCAGAATCAACACCGTTTTGCAAACGCAAAACAAGTGTATTTATGCCAGTAACGTAAAAATCTTGTGTTCTGGTGGCGATGAAGTTGCTGAAGGCGTTTTTGATATTGCTTAGGTTTTTGAAGCATTTCCCACGCAGAAAGTTGTCGAGATGCTTGAAAAAGTGGTAGTCGGTAGGTGAGAAGTCTGGAGAGTATGGCGAATGAGGCAGAGTTTCGTAGCCCAATTTGTTCAGCTTCTGCAGAGTTGGTTTAGCAACGTGTGGTCGGGCATTGTCATGGAGGAGAATTGGGCCTTTTCTGTTGACTAATGCTGGGTGTTGTCGTTGAAGTTTCTGATGCATTTCATCTATTTGTTGACAGTACTTCTCCGTCATAATGGTTTCGCCTGCATTCCAAAAACTGTAATGGAGGAGACCGGTCGCAGACCACCAAACAGTCAGCATGACCTTCTTTTGGTGCAACTCTGGCTTCGGGAAGTGTCGTGGAGCTTCATCAGCATCTAACCACTGAGCTGAGCGTTGCCGGTTGTTGTAAAGAACCACTTTTCATCGCAAGTCACAACCCAGTTGCAAAACAGTCGTTCTTGTTGCGTAAAAGAAGGGAAGATGACACTTTATAACGGCGTTTCTTTTGGTTGTCGTTCAATTCGTGAGGCACCCATTTATCAAGTATTTTGTCTTTTCAATCTCTCTCAAGTGGTTGGAAATCATCATATACGTTACATCTAATTCAGAAGCAAGTTCTCGAACAGTTGTGCACGGATTGGCTTCGACTAAGGCTCTTAATTGATCGTTGTCAACATCCGATGGCCAACCACTACGCTCATCATCTTCAAGACTCTCGTTGCCGCCACGAAATTTCTTAACCACCATTGTGCTGTGCGTTCAGTAGTGGTTCCTGGGCCAAACGCTTTGTTGATATCGTGAGCTGTTTCAGCAGCTTTTTGGCTTAGCTTGAATTGAAATAAGAAAATTGTGCGAATTTGCTTTTTTTCCATCTTCTGAAAAGAAGACATAATTGTTTGAAAACGATTGTAATTTAAACGATTAGATAGAGTGAAAAACGCTCTTTAAAACGATATATAAAGTAAAGGTATTATAACGAAACCTTATTTGAAAATACATCATTTGAAATCAAAATTTAAAATTTCGCAAGAACTTTCTTGTCAACCTAATAAAATCATTTTAAGATGGAATGCTGTTTAACTGAAAGGTGGTTTAAGAGGTAATAAGAGGTAATTATAATCTTATAAGAGGTAATTATAATCTTATAAGAGGTAATTAAAAAAAAGCAAGAAAAAAAATATTTTAAGTCAAATCTGTAGAATCAAAAATTTGATACTTGTCCTCGTAAGGAATCCCCCAACTAGTGTCCAGTTGGCAGATCAGGAATTAAATAAATACAGACCCGTTGACTTGACTATTCATGACTAAATGATGGATATTTATTTATCACAGTATCCACACAAAAGTCAGTAGCCAATCAGAACCTGGAGAATAGGTTTGCCTAAGTAACACAAAGGAACATTCCAGCCTGTTATATAAACCACTCATCAACTGGTCCAAAGAGACATTCAGTCAGTCAGTTAAGTAACATATGTGATACACGTCTTGAAAGAGACATGACTGACTGGGCAGAAGATTTTCCCACAGTAGGTTGCCATTACTTTCTGCAGTAGACTGGTTGCCAGCCAAGGCTATAGAAGCCAATCTGTTCTGTTATTTGACTCATACCTAGAAGAGGGAAGAAATGTATTATATTATTAAGTAGTAATTAGTGGGGGATCAGTTTATCACTTCATTACAATATAAAACTAATCCCCCAGTTTATGCCCAGTCTTAATCGTGTTTTCAATTATTATATTCAGTCAGTCAGTTAAGTGCCATATGTGATACACGCTTGGGTGATCATGTCTTGAAAGAGACATGACTGACTGGGCAGAAGATTAACCCGCAGTAGGTTGCCATTACTTTCTGCAGTAGACTGGTTGCCGACCAAGGCTATAGAACCCAATCTGTGTTGTTATTTAACCAATAACTGGAGGGAAGAGACGGATTAATACTTTTCCCAAAAGTATCTGTGCTTAAGTGAATGCAAGGAATTTAACTGGAATTTGAACTCGGCTCTCTGATTTCTGGTTCCGAGCCAATATCCAATGCACCACAACACACCTCCGAGGAGACATTAGCAAACTCAATTTTCATGCAGTAGAGTACCAGTCTGTTTGTTTAACCAAATTCTACAAACTCAAACAAGACGACCGTTTCTGCTTTCAAAATAAAAGAAAAAAAATTAGGGGAACAAATACACACAAAGATTCATCCTTAACAAAAACAGTTTAGACGTACAACAAAAATAATGTGCCTCAGTTTCATAATGGAGACATGTGTGGCTTATAGCCATATCATTCGAAAATGCAGATTCTCATCCAATCACTGAAGTTTAGCAACAGTTAGCCTATTTCTTTCTGCAGTTGATTTATTGCCAACCAAGACTACAGAACCCAATCTGCCCTGCAGTTCAACCCATAGCTGGAGGGAGAAGAGATGGATTAATTCCCCAAGAGTATTTGCTGGTAAGTTAATGCAACATATATGTATGTAACCATTACAAAAACTTTAAAGAGGGTTGTGTGTAAATAATGACAAGGGAATCTATTGCACTAATGTGAACCCTCTCCTCTGGGGTTATTCAGTTGATAGATGTTATTAAATCACTGGTCATTACCTAGATGGGTTACTGTTTGAAAATATCAGCTTGGATGTGTGGGTGATGTAATGGATAACGGCTCAAAATGAGAAATTGGAGAGCCAAGTTTTAATTCCAGTTGGGTTCATTATATTCACTTACATGCAAATAAGCAAGCTTGGATGTGCAGGTGGTGTAATAGATAATGGCTCAAAATTGTTTATTGAAGAGCCAAGTTTTAATTCCAGTTGGGTTCATTATATTCACTTACATGCAAATAAGCAAGCTTGGATGTGCAGGTGGTGTAATAGATAATGGCTCAAAATTGTTTATTGAAGAGCCAAGTTTTAATTCCAGTTGGGTTCATTATATTCACTTACATGCAAATAAGCAAGCTTGGATGTGCAGGTGGTGTAATAGATAATGGCTCAAAATTGTTTATTGAAGAGCCAAGTTTTAATTCCAGTTGGGTTCATTATATTCACTTACATGCAAATAAGCAAGCTTGGATGTGCAGGTGGTGTCATAGATAATGGCTCAAAATTGTTTATTGAAGAGCCAAGTTTTAATTCCAGTTGGGTTCATTATATTCACTTACAGGCAAATACCCTTGGGGAGGTATGAATTCAGCTGTTCTCCCCAAACTATGATTTAATTAGTAAGCATTGTATCACTAAATCCATTATGATCCCGAAAAAATTAAAAAAAAAAAATTAGATTGTATACAAAATAGATTCCAGTATTAAACAAACCATAAAGTTTGAAACGTCTCTAAACAAAGCCAACCAACCTTATAAGAAAACATTCGATATTCATTGATCAAGCATTTATATTCTTCACTTCTTGGTCATCAGATTGGGATCAAAGTGCAGTATCTGTTATAATTTCTAATGATAATCGTAATATTAGCCGTTTCCTTATAAGGGAAAAATTCAGCATTTATTGAGCAAAAAGCCCATACCATTTGAGTTATGCATTTTTTTCATCCCCGGCTATTTCTGCACCCTACCCCCACTTTTTCATTACATCATCTCTCCAACTTCCACATTGTCATTTCTCCCCCTGCTCACCCCTTTCCACAACATTCTCCCTCATGGATTCTATTTCTTAGCATTTTTCGCATAATTTCTCCTACTCCCAACTTACATTCCCATACGATTACTGAAGTTAAGCAACATTAAGTCTGGTTGTTTGGTTTGTTTTGTGGCATATCAACACCTCAATGGGTTATTTAATACCGACAACATTTTTACAATACATTTGTATGAATAGAATATGTATTCTTTGTAAGAAATCAGTTTGTAGATCAGGTTTTATTGACTTATTTTTGTAAAAAAGGTTTTGTCAAGAGAATGTATTAATGGTATATATACTTTTCCTACAAAAAAGTATTGCTGGTAAATTTTTTTTTTCCCCTCAAAAAAGTATGGCTAGTAATTTTTTTTTTATTTTCTTCTCAAAAAGTATTGCACAGCCAATATTTTCTTCTCAAAAAAAGTATTGCTGGTAATATTTTCTTCTCAAAAAAAGTATTGCTGGTAATATTTTCTTCTCAAAAAAGTATTGCTGGTAATATTTTCTTCTCAAAAAAAGTATTGCTGGTAATATTTTCTTCTCCGAAAAAAAAGTATTGCTGGTAATATTTTCTTCTCCAAAAAAAGTATTGCTGGTAATATTTTCTTCTCAAAAAAAGTATTGCTGGTGTCTTTTCTTCTCAAAAAAGTATTGCTGTTAATATTTTTCTTCTCCAAAAAAAAGTATTGCTGGTAATATTTTCTTCTCCAAAAAAAGTATTGCTGGTAATATTTTTCTTCTCCAAAAAAAGTATTGCTGGTAATATTTTCTTCTCAAAAAAGTATTGCTGGTAATATTTTCTTCTCCAAAAAAAGTATGTGGTAATATTTTCTTCTCCAAAAAAGTATTGCTGGTAATATTTTCTTCTCCAAAAAAAGTATTGCTGGTAATATTTTCTTCTCCAAAAAAAGTATTGCTGGTAATATTTTCTTCTCCAAAAAAAGTATTGCTGGTAATATTTTCTTCTCCAAAAAAGTATTGCTGGTAATATTTTCTTCTCAAAAAAAAGTATTGCTGGTAATATTTTCTTCTCCAAAAAAAGTATTGCTGGTAATATTTTCTTCTCCAAAAAAGTATTGCTGGTAATATTTTCTTCTCCAAAAAAAGTATTGCTGGTAATATTTTCTTCTCCAAAAGTATTGCTGGTAATATTTTCTTCTCCAAAAAAAGTATTGCTGGTAATATTTTTTCTTCTCAAAAAAAAGTATTGCTGGTAATATTTTCTTCTCCAAAAAAGTATTGCTGGTAATATTTTCTTCTCCAAAAAGTATTGCTGGTAATATTTTCTTCTCAAAAAAGTATTGCTGGTAATATTTTTCTCCAAAAAAAGTATTGCTGGTAATATTTTCTTCTCAAAAGTATTGCTGGTAATATTTTCTTCTCCAAAAAAGTATTGCTGGTAATATTTCTTCTCAAAAAAGTATTGCTGGTAATATTTTCTTCTCCAAAAAAAGTATTGCTGGTAATATTTTCTTCTCCAAAAAAAGTATTGCTGGTAATATTTTCTTCTCCAAAAAAGTATTGCTGGTAATATTTTCTTCAAAAAATGTGCTGGTAATATTTTCTTCTCCAAAAAAAAAGTATTGCTGGTAATATTTTCTTCTCCAAAAAAGTATTGCTGGTAATATTTTCTTCTCCAAAAAAAGTATTGCTGGTAATATTTTCTTCTCAAAAAAAAGTATTGCTGGTAATATTTTCTTCTCCAAAAAAGTATTGCTGGTAATATTTTCTTCTCAAAAAAAGTATTGCTGGTAATATTTTCTTCTCCAAAAAAAGTATTGCTGGTAATATTTTCTTCTCAAAAAAGTATTGCTGGTAATATTTTTCTTCTCCAAAAAAAGTATTGCTAGTAATATTTTCTTCTCAATAAAGTATTGCTGGTAATATTTTCTTCTCAATAAAGTATTGCTGGTAATATTTTCTTCTCCAATAAAAGTATTGCTGGTAATATTTTCTTCTCAAAAAGTATTGCTGGTAATATTTTCTTCTCCAAAGAAGTATTGCTGGTAATATTTTCTTCTCCAATAAAGTATTGCTAGAATTTTCACTATAAGAATCTATTTTTATAGAGTTTTTATCCCAGTTTAGGAGTTAACTATTTGCTTATATCTGGAACCCTAACTTTAGTATCCATGTCTCAGAATAACTTGTGTAGTTCTTATTCTTTGTAGTGCCCAGTTATTACTTGCCCTATTTCCACCGAGTGCAAGTATGCACTCTCGATTTCTTTGCTCTTCCTCCCCCGTTTGTTTTATATGTGGTCAGCCTGAAAAGTATTAGGACTGGTGCTATAGAAAGAAAACTACGGCACACATTCTGCATTTAATCCCCTTCAAAGCAGTCCTCTTCTGAAACTACAGTGTTGTTTCCATTGGTGGAAGCATTCCTAGAACTCCTTTCCTCAATGTCTTGAAACCTTGTTTCTTTCAAAATGGAATTTGATTTTAACGATGAAAAGATCGCAAAGGGGTGAGATCTGAGAAATATAGTGTTTGTCAGATCAAAGAAATGTTGCGTTTGTCCAAAGACTGCTGCACAGGCCATAATCACTAATGGAACCTCTATGGCGTGAGAGACGATCACTTTGCACACAACTGTGGTGTGGTGAGATAACCACATTCAACACACACTTTCCTTCCAAGCAGTGCTATAATCAACAGAAGTGAGCAAGAATGACTGTAGTGTGGTGTGGTGAGATGACCACGCTCTCCACACTTTCCTTCCAAGCACTGCTATAATCAACAGAAGTGAGCAAGAACGACTGTGGTGTGGTGAGATGACCACGCTCTACACACCTTCCTTCCAAGCACTGCTATAATCAACAGAAGTGAGCAAGAACGACTGTAGTGTGGTGTGGTGAGATGAGCACACTCTACACACTTTCCTTCCAAGAACTCCTACAAACAACGAAAGAGAGGGAGAATGTAATAACTTAGTGTGTATGTCTGGCAGAGTTTAAAGTCAATCCATGCTAAGTGTCTTCAATCTACGTACTTTAGCTCTGATACCATAGCAAAATCCCGATTTGATAAAATCTTGTACACATATTATGAATATAAATGCTTTTTAAAATGTTCACTTTAAATATATGTTAAATATATTTGACTCACCTTGGCGTTAAGTTGTTCGATGTATTTTTCACAATGCTGTAGTCAAAAACAAAAAAAAAATTAAATTAAGACATTTTCAAATAATAACCAAATATACATTTCTTTTAGTTTGTTATTTATGAACAGCATAGTACCCATCAAAATTATAGGATTAATTTGATTGATTCGTTTTTTTATGGCTTATCAACCCTTTTCAGGTTATTCAAAGCCAGATAATATTTTTAGATTGCTTGAGTGAAACTTAGGGGGAATGTGAACGGGATAAGGGCAATGTGCTACAATGCACGTGGCATGGCAGATCTTAACCCTAAAGGTTAAGACTGAGGAAATTAATGAATGTAGTCCACTCGTTGACTTTGTTGAAACAATGATAAAATAGCAAGAGGCTTGCAATATCCACGAGAAAGGGAACGAGGATGGTTTGCTATAATACGCATAGCATGATGGGTTTTAGCTGTGATGGTTAGGACTCCTGAAACTAAGGAATGTCGTTCCTTTGAAGACTTTCCATGGAAATAGCAAGAGAATAGCGAGAGGCTTGCAACATTTTATCTGTGGGAACAGGTGAAAAATAATATGTTATCCACGAGGACACAGAGACGCTTGGGACACTTTTATGACTGAAAAGTGAAAACTGGGCAGAGTAAATAAATCTGGTACACAAGAGATGATAGAAAAACTAATTTTTTTTAAAGAGATTTGTGCCTGATCAAGAAACCATGAATAGCTTGATCTATATTTTTTTTCATAAAACATAACCTAAAAGACTTATGTAAACATATGTGACCCTTGTCTAAACTTTCCACCATCTGGTAAATAATTACCCCCATGTTGCATTCTAATTCTTGATCTCATCTGTGTTCACCAAAAGTTAGAAAAAGAGGGCTTGGAAAATCTGATACTCACAGGACAGATTGAAGGCAAGAGGGACAAAGGAAGACAATGCATAATCTACTTATTAAGTTTGAGTAAATAGATGCCAGAGTAGGGTTTGGGAGAAATAACAAAAAGAAAATTTATTAAAAGCTACAAAGGATAGGAAATTGTGGAGAGTCATGATCGCCTACGTCCTGAAGAGACATGGCACATAGAAAAAGAAGAATGAGTTTGAGTAAATGGATGTCAGGGTAGGGTTTGTGAGAAATAAGAAAATGACAAAATTTATTTAGAGCTACAAAGGACAGGAAATTGTGGAGAGCCATGATCGCCTACGTCCTGAAGGGACATGGCACATGGAAAAAGAAGAAGTTTGAGTAAATGGATGTCAGAATAGGGTTTGGGAAAATAACAACAAGACAAAATTTATTAAGAGCTACAAAGAACAGGAAATTGTGGAGAGTCATGATCGCCTACGTTCTGAAGGAACACGTCACATAGAAAAAGAATGAGTTTGAGTAAATGAATGTCAGAATAGGGTTTGGGAGAAACAAAAAAGGAATATTTAGAGGTTGATTTTTTTTTTTTAATCAAATACCCCAGTTCGAATTCTAGTTGAATCCATTGTATTCACTTACACGCAAATACCCTTGGGAAAGGTATTAATCCGTCTCTTCCTTCCAGTTATGGGTTAAATAGCAGGACAGACTGGGTTCTATAGCCTTGGTCGGCAACCAGTCTACCGCAGAAAGCAATGGCAACCTACTGCGGGATAATCTTCTGCCCAGTCAGTCATGTCTCTTTCGAGACATGATCGCCCAAGCGTGTATCACGTATGGCACTTAACTGACTGACCCCAGGTAGGGCAGTACTGCCGCCTGTACGCAGGGGGCTATAAGTGAGAAGAGTGAAAAAAAAAAAAAAAAAAAAAAAGATACAGAGGTGGGTTGGCAAAAGAATAAGAGAAAGATGGGAATCAAAGGAATAAAAGATGGCAACTGATGTTGCACTTAAATTCTTGGAGATTGCAGATATCAAGGAAGGAAATATAAAAAAGGAAGTTCAATAGGCAGGAAGTGCAAGAAAAACAACCGAAGGAGTTTAAGAGATGGTTACATTTGGCCGTTTTCACTGTAAAAAGGTGGGACCTAGTTGCCAGTGTAGTAGCACAATTTGTGTCTAAGGACAAGAAATTATGGAGAGCCATGATCAACAATGTCCTGAAGAGATACCGCACATAGAAGAAGAATGAACTTGAGCAAATTGATGGGAGAATAAGGTTTAGGAGAAATAATGAAAAGTTAATTTATAAAGAACTTGAAAGGACAGGAAATTGTGGAGGCCCATGATTGCTTATGTCCTGAAGGGACATAAAAAAAGATGATGGGAAGGTAGTAAAAGCCACAAAAAAAAGTAAATAAATAAATAAATTAAAATAAAATAAATAAATAATAACAAAAAGTATCTCACCCTCCTTCGGAAACGTTCCTTCTCTAACTCTTCTTTTAATTTAATGTTATCCAAATAAGCAGCATACTGGGTGTGGTTTGTCAGAGGCAGTTGTCGGTAATGTCCTGCTTGAATGGATTGACTAAAAGGTACTGTTAACATGGCTGTGGTAGTGGTGCTACTGCTGTTTGTGCTTGGCTCCAAAAGTTGTTGGTTAGACTCATCTGCTACTAAGCCATTGTTTGCATAGTCCATCAGCCAACTGAAAAAAAAGACAACGATGTCAAAGGTCATTTGGAAGATGGTCGGGTATCTTGTTTAGTAGCATATCGACTTTAAGGAAAAACTTGAAGTAACCGAAATGTGGTCCAACAGAAGGATGCTGCAAATATCATGGATCGAGCATGTGAGCAATGATGAGGTTTTGGAAATGATGGAAACAAAAAGGAAATTAATACTGAGCATCAGGAAGAGACAACTGAAGTTTCTGGGACATGCAAATGAGGAAAGAGGGCTTGCAGATAGAGGGAAAAAGAGACAGGAAAAAGCAGTGGATAACATATTTAAAGGACCTAATCCAGTGGATGATGGAATGAGGATTGCATGGTGTAACAGGAGAAGGCGTGCTAAGAGCCACCAGGGATAGGGAGATGTGGAAAGCCATGATCGCCTACGTCCTGAAAAGACAGGGCACATAGAAGAAGAATATACATGCCAACTGTTTATAAAAAATTATAATGTGGACATAAAATGGGGGATCAATGTTATATAATAATCAATATATAAACTTATCCCCCATTTCGTGGCCACGCTAGTGTCTATACATTTATAATCTAGATTTATTGTCTTGAGCTAGTGGATGACTGAACAAGGGTTGTGTGGTGTAACAGGAGAAAGCACGCTAAGAGCCACCAAGGATAGGGAGATGTGGAAAGCAATGATCGCCTACGTCCTGATGGGACAGGGTACATAAAAGAAGAATCAGTCAGTCAGTCAGTTAAGTGCCATATGTGAAACACCCTCGAAAGAGACATGACTGACTGGGCTGAAGATTATTCTGCAGTAGGTTGCCATTGCTTTCTGCGGTAGACTTGTTGCCAGCCAGGGCTATAGAACCCAATCTGTCCTGTTATTTAACCCATAACTAGAAGG
This sequence comes from Ascarosepion bandense, assembly GCA_037127315.1. Taxonomy (NCBI): domain Eukaryota; kingdom Metazoa; phylum Mollusca; class Cephalopoda; order Sepiida; family Sepiidae; genus Ascarosepion; species Ascarosepion bandense. Next base: position 597,766 of record JBBBDQ010000736.1, read on the forward strand.
AAGAGACGGATTAATACCTTTCCCAAGGGTATTTGCGCGTAAGTGAATGCAATGAATAAGAAGAATAAAAGAAGAATAAGAATACCAAAACCTTTATTTTTATTTATCTTTTTTGTGAGGAGGGGAGAGAAGTGATTTGGAAAATTTAGCAAGTACAAAATTTTAACTATGAGGTTTAGCATTGCAATAGATGATGGAAAATGAGATAGAATGGAATAGTGAAAAAGGTGTCTCAAAAACTGAAAATACAGACATTCTTCACATAATGATTTATCGGTTCAACAAACCTCGTACTTATTACTGGTTATAAAATCACATTTAGAAACAAAAATAAATAGCTCCAACCAGTCGTTACTTTAAATCTCAGTGGACCTGAAGGAGACCACCACCACCTTTAAATTTGTTGTCTTTCATTTTTCTTTTACTTTTTTCAGTGCAGTCTTATCGGTTATTACATAAAGTTTCCGATTATAAAAAAAAATTTGGAAAAATTTCAATATTTAAACAATTTTAAGGAGGGGGCTCACTTTCTCATCCACCGTTATAGTAAATCGATCCTCCGTTTTGGAATCACTCGCATTGGGGTAGCTTTGTTTTGCTTTTTTGTTTTTGTCTTTTACAAGTTTTCTTCAGTTCTTATGATGACATCTTCCTTGGAAACTCCAAGAATGGCTTTATTCAAAAATTTCACAAAGGATTCAGTTGTTGAAAATGTGCAAGCAAAAAAGTTAATTGCACAGGATCGATTTACTATAAGCTGTATGAAAAACTGAATCCCCCCACCTCTAAAATTGTTTAAATATTGAAATTTTTCAAAATTCTTTTTATCAATCGGAAAGTTTAGAGTGTAATCGATATGATTGCACTGAAAAAAAAAATTGATAATCAACCAATTTACAGGTGGTGGTAATGTCGTACCGGCAAGTGGCTCCAAAATGGAGGATTGATTTACTATAATTAGCATGGAACAGGCTTGCCTCCCAGAGAGTAAATCACTATGCCTGCTTGGTCTGACACTCTCAGCGGACCTCAAGTGGAATGACTATGTCGAATCCATTGCTAAATCTGCAGCTATGAAAGTCAGCTCTCTGTGGAGGGCCCGGAAATTCTGTCTGAATCTATCCTGCAATTATATAAATCCACCATCCACCCGTGTATTGAGTACTGCTGCCACATCTGGTCAGGTGCCTCTTCTATTCTCCTCGGGGTTCTTGACAAAATGCAGCAAAGAATCTGTAATGTGATTGATACCGACTTGGCTGACCGCCTGCAGTATCTCTCTCACTGGCGTGACGTGGCATCCCTGTGCCTCTTCTATAAATACTTTCATGGCTTCTGCTCTGATGAACTTAAATCACTAGTGCCCGCTAGATGTGAATTTGCACGAGATACTAGATTGGCAACTAGGTCCCACCCTTTTACAGTGAAACTGATGAAATGTAACCGCAATTTCTACTCCAACAGCTTCTTTCCTCGCACTTCCCACCTGTGGAATTCCCTGCCGCATGCTTGCTTCCCCGACGGCTACAACCTCCAGGAGTTTAAATGTAAGGTCAATAGACACCTCCTAACACACTAACTCACACCCACTCTCTCCAACTCTCTCCCTATGTACATCCTAAGTTGTCTATCACCCTCCTTCTGACATTTCCTATACCCAATCCCTCTATGTAATCCCCTGCGCTATAGTGGCAGTGGAATGCCTTGCTTGGGGTGACATGATTAAATAAAAAAAAAAAAAAAAAAGTCTCATTTAGACAAGTATTAATTATTTACAGCATGATGAAATTTAAAATAAAATTATTTTTTAAACACAGAGCTGAACTTTTAACCTTACCACCATAAATGTATTGACAGATGCGAGATAAGTGACATAATTTTACAAATTTTTTTCCTGTAAAAAGAAACCCTGAAACACATGACCTGTTAATGTACACACAGAAATTACCATTAAAAAAGACAAAAAAAAATTTCAAACTTTTTTAATTTTTGATTAGTAAATTTAATCTTCACTTAAGTTTAAACTAACCCCAACAAGTCTTTGTTTTGAAGTATTTTAAAAATATTTTTGAAACTTTATAAATTATTAATTGAAAAAAAAAAAAAATGAAAACAATTCTTTTAAAATTTCATTATTAATCGAAATAATTTTTTTTTTCAGATTATAATGTTTTTAATATTTAAAGCAATTAAAAGCTTATCAAATTAAATAATGTCATAGTTTTATTGCATTTTTTTGTTTTACTATTGGGAGCAGGTTTTCGAAAATACAGGCAAAATGTTAACCCCCCCCCCCACACACCAAAAAAAACAAACAAATAATTGATGATTTACATTCCCCAATGAGTCCTGCGTTTAACTAATAAAACCGATTTTTCCAACAAAATTTAATTTCTTAAAATTTCATGAATTTACGTTGAGGGTGGGGGTTAACATGTAAAAACAAAATATTTTTACCAAGATTTTTTTAAAATAATAATTTAATTTTTTAAAAATAATAAATTAATTCATTGTGAATTAACTTCTGAAAGTTTCATTAAACTCAACAATTATTTGATTTTTGCAAGAATTTTCAAATTAATGTGTTTGTCACTGGCAAAAAAAACTGAGTTATTGTAGGCTTTCCATTCAAACTCTCGTAACGATTTGGTTTGGTTACAGGCTAACTAAAAAAAATTAAAACAAGATTTTTTTTACCAAATTTCGAACGTGTTAGAAGGGATTCAAAATTTTAAAACATAATTTAAAAATGTTTTTCTCTTAAACACTTTGATGAAGAAAAAAAAATCGTTTTTATTAAGTTTTTGGGTCATTTTTCTTTTCATATGCTGTTTTTCTAGCAATAGCGAGGTACCTAAAGACAGGGTGTTAAAAGGACCGCTATTATTTTCACTACCTATACTTCATTCTACATTATATTTGTTTCATAAAGCAATGATTAAAATTGGAATAAAACCTAAAGTGAATTTACATTTTTTTTCTTCTTGACATTTAATAAAATAATAAACATTATTATAGAGATTCTTTAATCTTTATTTTACTTACACTATTTTATTGCATATTGGATTGGCCATTGGAATAATTAGCAAAACATCTATTCACAATGCTAATCGATTCAAATTTTATAAAATGGGAATTAGGATTTCATTTAAATTGGTAAAAAAGAATGATATTGCATTGCAATAGTTCTTAATAGCAATTGTATTTAGTTTTTTGGAAGGTTGTTAAATAGACAATCTTTCTAAATGAAATTATTTATTAATTAGATTGTCTATTTAATAACATTAAATTTATTATAAATATAGTGTTTAATATTTTTGTTGCAAATTCTCAAGGACAAAAAAAAATAAAGTTTGAATTCAATTTTATGAAATGTTTATTGCTTTTTAAAGACACTAAATAAACAGTAGCGAAAAAAGTGAAGTTAAAAAAGAAAAAGCGGTGTAAGGGGAAAACCTGTCCTTTTGATATTGCAGGAACCTTTTTACCCATGTTTATCGCCACACCAATTTAGAAATTTGTACTAAATTAATTTCATGCGATGTTATCCCAAAAAGTAATTCATATTAACAATTATCCAATAAAGCAGAATTATTAAATAAATTAACATATATTCTTTTTATAAATATGAAAACAAATGATCAAAAAATAATTTTTTAGTTCAATAAAAGTTTATTTACAAAAAAAAAAAAATTTAATAAATGCATCTTGATTTTCACGATAAACAGATTGTACTTTTAAGACCCGGATTTTTTTTTTTTAAAGAGGGGGGGGGGAATCTCCAACATTTATTTTAACAAACAACTCTGAATATTTATTTAGACTTACCTCCACTAATTTGCCATCATTGTCGAAATGGAGTGAGAAAAAAAAAAAGTAACATCTGTTCTTCCCCCCACTCTAATTAATTGCACAAAACTTCTAGAAATACATTATCTCTACCAATTTTTTATTTATTAGTTAAATGATAAATGCAAGACTCATTGGAGAATGAAATCATGTATTTGTTTTTTTAAATTACGAGACAATTTTTCCAAAAATATGCTCTGATTATTAAAAAATCAAAAATGCGTTACTACGTAGACTTTAAATTGATTTTATAAATAATATAATTTTTTATTCTGAAGAAGAAATATTTTGATGATAATGAATTTTTATAAGCATTTTTTTTTGTTTGCTAATTAAAGTTTCAAACAGCTTTTAAATTTCTTCCAGTTATTGTGTTTTCGATTTAATTCATTAAAAAAAGATTTTATTTACAAATCGAAAATTCAAACGCTTTAGAATTAAAATTTTTAAAATAATTTCTAAATTTTTATTATGCTAAACTGCACATTTTCTTTTACTATGGAAACTTATAAGAGACTTATCAAAAGGTCACGTTTCAAGTGTTATTCCCCTTTATGAAATGTTAAACTGGGTTATGTCAGCTTTTGGTTACCATACTTCCAGATTGATAACAGGTGCTATCATCCCCTACTTCAAATTTCAACGAGTCAGACCTTTGGGATTAAGAAATACTTTTAACCTAAATTCCATACCATAAACAAGTAATTATGTTTCAAACAAGAAGATTAACATTAAATTTGCTAATTTTCCAAAAAATTAACGAGTGAGAGATGTATATTTTATTTTTGCAATATTTTTTAAACCGAGAATTAACTTTTGTTTACAAATGTGTCGATCGCTCAAAAAATGCCCGAAAAATTTAAAATTTAAAAAGTCTCAAAATTTTAGATTCCAATGCTGTTTGAAATACACCACCAGAGTATTTTACTTCATGGAAATTGTAAATTTAATCATTTAGCTTCCAATTAAGCTAAAATTAAAGTTTCAAGAAAAAGTTTTTTATTTTTTAAAATTCAATTTAAAACTTAGGTATCGAAAATGGAGTTAGAGGTACATTTAACAAGATTTTCTAAAAATAATAATTGCATAAATGATTTAATTCATTTGTAAATAAGTCCTGAAAGTTTCATTAAAATCATTCAGACGATTAGGAAATTTGTGCAAAGCAAGAATGTTCAATTAATAATGTATCTTTCAACGCCAAAAAACGACTTCTATTACGTTTTCCTTTTTAGTCACATTAAAACTTGAAGATTCACAGTTCACACTATGTTTTAAGTTAAAACATAGTGTGAATCGCTGAGGAAAACAACAAAAAAAGAAAAATTTCAACTGAAATTTCGAACGTATTAGAAAGGATTAAAAAATTTTTTAAAAAATAGTGAAAACAAAATTTGATTTTTCCTCTTACTAATAATAAACTTTTAACATTTTGATGATAAAAGTAAAACTTTGTTTTTTAGTTTGACCCTAACATCATGGTATTTGTTTTTTCGGTAATTGTATGGAGGCACCTACTTTCAGACCCTTTTTAATTTTTTTTTTTTTTTCAGTATTGTCAATTTTGTTAATATTTTAGCTGGATAAGAGCTTTAGGTAACTTGAATGTTGGTTCCATCGACGGTATTTGTTTATGTTACCCCCACTCACTTTATAATTTATGAAATTTCGAGAATTTTTTTTTTTTTTTGTACAGCGTAATATTTAAGGTCACGTCCTCAAATAAATCAATTTTTATTCGTCAAACGAAACCTCCAGTTAAAGAAAATATTTTATGACTCGTAAAAGTTTTAGTTTTAAAAGGTAAAACTAAAAGACATTATTCCAGAAAAGCTTTTAATTGTTTTTAAAATATTATGGATATTGTCTAAAGGAAAATATTTTTTTGATGAAAATAAATTTTACGAAAATTGTTTTAATTTTTTTTATAAACTTTAAGAAGTCTGTGGTGGTCAAGTGATATTTCTATTAAATTAAATCTTTAATTACTAATCCAAATGGAAACGCTCACTACAACTAAATTCTTCACAGTATTTTAAAAAAATAAAAATAAATTGGAATTCACGTAAGCAATGATTTTTTTTTTTTGTAAATACGGGCGTCCATACATGAAATTATCAGAAAATAAAAGCGGTAATTGTAGTAAATTTAAAATTTATTGATAATTTTCTAACATTTCCACAAGAGACAACTTTGTAAGATAAATTAAAAGGTACCTCCACTCATTTTCGATACCAAACTTTAATTGAATTTTTAAAAATAAAAAAGTTTTCTTGTGACATTATTTTAGCTTTAAAGCTAAATGATTAAATTTACTATTTCCACTAAGCAAAACACTCTGGTGTATTTCAAACAGAAATTATATTGACTGGAATCTAAAAGATTTTCAATTTTTTTGGCCATTTTTGAGCAATCGACACATTTGTAAACAAAAGTTTAAAAATCTTGCAAAAATAAAATATACATCAGTGACAGGTTATTTTGGGAAAATTAGCAAATTTAAAGTTCAATTAATCTGATTTACACAAGTATTACTTGTTTATAGCATGAAATTTAGAATAAAAATATTTCTTAATCACCAATGTGCAAATGATTGATGTTAGGCAGATGTCTAATGACAGCTAAGTATGGTTGACCACAATTGACATAATTGTCCAGATTTTTTTTCTTGTAAGGGGAAGAAACCATGAAACACATGACCTTTTAATTTAACATAGAAAATACTATATTAAAAAAGAATTCCTATACATGCACACACACAAAATTATTTTAAAAATCTAATGGTTTGATGATTTATATAAAACTTTTCAATTAGTAAATATACTTTTCCCATAATAACCTAAGTGCAACAAGACTGTAGAATTCTTAAACAATTTCGAAATTTTATAAATAATCATAATTAAAAAAGAAAAAATGAAAACAATTCTTGTAAAAATTTGATATTTATCAAAATGTATTTTTCTTCAGACTATAATGACATATATATATATATATATATATATATATATGTATGTACACACAAACATTTAAAAGCTTATCTAATTAAATATTTAGATAGTTTTATTGCATTTTTCATTTTACTATTCAGAGCAGATTTTTGAAAAAAATGGCTGTTTAAAAAAAAAAAATTAGATGATTTACATTTCCCCCAAGAAGTACTGCATTTAACTAATAAAACCAATTTGCAAAACAAAATTTGATTTCTTAAATTTCATGAATTTACGTGGCGGGGAGGGGGTGTAACAGATTAAAAAAAAAAAAAATTTTTTTTTACCAAGATTTTCCAAAAATAATTTTATTCATTTGTGAACAAGTCCTGAAAGTTTAAAATTTAAAAATGGTTTGATTTTTTGCAAGAATTTCCAAATTGATGTGTTTTTACTGGATAAAACTGAGTTTCCTAATATTACATTATTCATTGTTAATTCTGGTAAAAATCTGGTTACTCACTGACGAAAAAGAAAAGATTTTTTACCAAAATTTTGAAGATGTCAGGATTAAAAAATACTTTGATCTTCCCTCTTAATAATAACAAACATTTTGATGGGAAAACTTTGCTTTTATTAAATTTTGGGCCTTTTTTTTCTTCATACTATGCTATTTTTTCAGTGAATTATTGGAGGTACCCACACCTAAAATTCAAGAAAATATAAATATGTTTAAAATATTTAAAATTTCCAAGGTAACTGGGTAGTTAAAAAAAAGGTGCTTATGTTGTATTCATCATGTAATTTTATTTCAACTATGTCCCCCATACTTAAATTTACCAAACATCAGGTTGTAAGTACATCGCTCAACACTTCAAAAGGAAACCTACCTGCATATTAAAAAAATTTTATTTGTATGGATTCAAATTAAACTTTCAGTTAATTTTTCTCAATCTTTCAGAAAATATATTTTTGAAAGATTTCTAATAAAAGAAATTTTTTATTTTTAATATGGATGATTTTATAGACTTCACTGATAATTAGAGAAAGAAATGAGGCAAATGTTCGTTTTAGGTGCTAACGGCTCCCCACCTTCAAATTTATCCAAAATAGCATTATTTCTGTGCAAATGTATATGCTAAACTCAAATCAACAATTAGTTATTGAAGAAACTTACCTTTTTGCTTCGAAAGTCCATAAAAAAAACAAACTATATCTCACACTTTTTCTTTCCCGTAACTCTCATGAAGTCATGAATGCAGAATGATGTTTTACGTAGGCAGCAATTTTCTTTTGAATTTTGGTCGATTTTCTTCCTTTACTGAAACTTCCGGCAATGTAATTCCTCTAATGAAAGTAATAAGCATAGAAATACAATAGTGCATTACTTTCATTACCGGGGAAAGTCATCGCCGAAAAGTATCAGTAAATGAAGAAAAATTGACCAAAAATCTGCCAAAATTCGTTCACATATGCAGTACGTTATTCTGCAGTTAATTACATGACTTCGTGAGAGTTACGGGAGAGAAAAAAGTGCAAGATATAGTTCGTTTTTTATGGATATTTAGATAAAAAAAGGTAAGTTTCTTCAATAACTAACAGTTGATTTGAGTTCAGCATATACATTTGCACAGAGATAATGCTATTTTGGATAAATTTGAAGGGGAAAAGTGTTGGGACTTACAACGAAAATTTATCAGAAATGATTCTAATCCATTTAAATTCAGGTTGAAATACAACAAAGTATTTTGCTTATTAAAAATATTAAATAATATATTATCTTAGGGTTAAAAACTAAAAGCTGTAAGTTTTTTTAAAAATGCATTTTAAAACTTTGGTATCACTTTTTTTCTTTTAAAAGAGGTGGTTAAATTTAATATATGTTTTTTTACATTCATCCCCACACCTTAATTCATATCTCCACAAAAATATTCAACGTCTATAAAATTGTTTTATGCTCCATTAAGTTAGGAATGCCATTATATATTCAAACACCTAGACAAAGGCTTTCCTTAATATTTAGGAAGTGTCAAGTAACATTTTCATGATTAGTCATGTAGCTTTTTGAATACCTCTGTCAAGTAACCAAGACATTTCTGGTTTTAGTTACTTTTTTATTATTATTATTATTATTATTATTATTATTATTATCATTTCATCCCAGGCAAAGCAGTATTGCCACTGGTGTGCAGGGGGTCACATAAGAAGAAAGCGAAGAGAAAGAGGAACAGGTTTCAGGAGTGTCGGAGAAGGATGAGAACTCTGGTGTGGATAGAGCTGCATGAGATTAGAGTGGAAGAGAGAAGAACATGATACAAGGGTTGCCAGGGAAAGGATGTGAGTCAAGGAGATAAGAGATGGGAATTGACATTGCATTTAAATTCTTGGAGATTGTAGCTGTTAGAAAAGCGAGTATACAGAAGGGAGTTCCACAAGTGGGAAGTGCGAGAAAAGAAGCTGCTGGAGTAGAAGTTGTGGTTACATTTGACTGGTTTCACTGCAAAAAGGTGGGACCTAGTTTCTAGTCTTGTGGCTCGAGTAAATTTATGCAGAGGAGGCACCAGGGAGCTAAGTTCATCAGAGCAGAAGCCGTGAAAGTATTTGTAGAAGAGACAGAGGGAAGCCACATTATGGTAAAAGTGACTGGAGTTGAGCTACCAGGTCGGGATCAATTACATTACAGATTCTCCATTGGATTTTGTCAAGAACCCCCAGATGAATAGCAGGGGCACCTGACCAGATGTGACAGCAGTATTCAATGTACGAGTGGATGGTAGATTTATATATGTGCAAGATGGATTCAGATGAGTTTGAGTTTTGTTTAACAGCTATCAACCTCTGTGGGTTATTTAATGCCAGAAATGTGGGGTTTAAGGTATTTTTTTTTTAATGTTCGGTTATAAAGGTTGATTTAGTCAAATTTTGATAAATTTCTTTTTATTATTATTATTTTTTTTAATTTTAGAAAATTAAATATGTCTTCTAGTTTTGTATTTAAAAATTAATTGCTGGTTATAATTTTCTTTCCTTCAAAAATATGTTATGGTAAATGTATATTTTATATTTCTATACTTTTATAATGTTTTGACCCCTGTTTGGGGGTTAACTATTTGTCCACAGCTGGAACCCTAACAGGTGCTACCACTCTGGTGTCAGGATGAACCTGGGAACAACAGCAGTTAAGAGGTGGTTCAATGCTCCTCACAACCTTCCAATCAGAGGCCTTGCTGCCGAATGCAGTTTACAGTCATACCCAGGACCAAGAACTCCAGGCCATACACAGTGAACTGACTTTCCTAGTAGTAGATTTAGCTATTGATTTAATATAGTCATTCCAATTGGAGTAGATAGATCTATCTATTGCCTGGTTCACACTCCACCCACGTCTATTGATCAGGTTAAGAGGCTCATTCCTTGTTCCCTGTTTAGGATGTGGTTTCCGGCTTTTTTCTTTTCCAATCTTATCACTTTGGTTTCTTTTTTTTTTTTCTCAATTGGAGTAGATAGATCTATCTATCGCCCGGTTCACACTCCACCCACATCTATTGAACAGGTGAAGAGGCTCATCCCTTGTTCCCTGTTTAGGATGTGGTTTCTGGCTTTTCTCTTTTCCAATCTTCTCACTTTGGTTTCTTTTTTTCTCAATTGGAGTAGATAGATCTATCTATCGCTCGGTTCACACTCCACCCACGTCTATTGAACAGGTTAAGAGGCTCATCCCTTGTTCCCTGTTTAGGATATGGTTTCCGGCTTTTCTCTTTTCCAATCTTTTCACTATTACGTAGCCCCCTGCACATCAGTGACGTTACCACCTTGCTCGGGGTGAGATGATAAAAAAAAAAACTACTTGAGGTCAGCTGATTGAGTTCGAGTGAGAAAGCACAGTGCCTTGATTTCAGGGAGTTTGGGGGGGGGTAGTAGAGATTTTCTATAGTGGTTAATAATAATTATAATAATTGTGTGAATTACGAGTGCTATCATTTATTTGTTAACAACAAAAAAAAAAAAATAGGTAACTGAATTTTTGAAATTTATAAATTTATTTTTCATTAGCCTGTTAATTCAATTTTTCAAAATTTATCCTGAAACACTGAAGGCAAAGTAAAAAAAAAACACACATATACATCTATAATTATTTTAAATTGGAGTGATTAAATCCAACAGTATACATCACTGTACTAACAAAGGTTTTAAGTAACATTCTACAAAATTTGGACAAAAAATTTATTATGCTTCTACTCTGAAGGTCACCAAACAAAAAAAAAAAAACAACTATTATTGCATTTTCAAACTGACAAATTCATTTTTAATATTGGCCATTTAATTTGATTTAAAAAAAAACAAACTCTTCTTTGCTAGCATATTTCTAATTAATCCCAGAAAAAACAAAGTTCACTAAAGATGATATACAGGAAAATTAAGAAGTATTTAATATACCCATAATATTTTAAAAGGGTATTTGGAAATGCTGTAGCAATATCTTCACCACACACATTAATAAGAAACCAGGTGAAAGAAATACAATTAATAATCTGGAAATTAAACTTACATTGCAAGTTGGGTGGAGACTGGAATATCCAATAAGATTGAGAAGAAGAAAAAGAAAAAAATTCTGAGCAAAGAGTGGGATAGATCACATATGCAAATGAGTAAAAATTCTATCCATCCGATTGGTTGAAATTAAGTCATGTGACAAGAAAAAAAATTATAATGAGAGCATGATTACAAGTCAGTCAAGTTTGGTGATATTGGATATGGAACAAGTTGTAAGAATGTGATGTTTTAGTGCATGAACATCATATAGCTTTCTTGGGTTAGCAATTGTGGCTAGCTAAGTTATTTAAGATAAGACAGATGAAGACGAGCCCACCCACCATCTCCATTTTTGTATCTAATCTAATCTAAACTTATTTATAAATAGAACTTTGTGTGTCTGTGGGTCTCCAAAACGACTGAACTGATTTTCTTGAAAATTTACACAGTTGTACTATAAGAGTCTGCGAGTGTTCTTAGCTAGGTTTTGTGTCAAGGTATCCCAGATAAATAGTGAAAATCGAGAATTGAAAAACTTGGGTTATAGAAGGAGTGGTCTGATTTTTAATCAAATTTGATACACTCATAGACAGTGAGATAAGAAATGATATTCAGAAGTTTCAAGGTTGCAGTTCTGACAATAGTACAGAAAATCGATAATATCTCTATATATATATATATATAAAGGCAAGATGTTTGTGTGTGTGTCTGTTTATCTGCCTGTATGCTTGTATTTTTTCAGCCCTTTTATTTTAGTTTTTGCTTCAGGTTTGGCTCTAAGTAGGTATAATTGTAGTTCTTAATCTCAGCCATGATACCATTTACTCAGAGGACTTATTTAGCCTTCAAAATTCAGTTTACGACAAAAAAAAAAACTTATTTGATATCGATATCAGGAAATGAAAATTTGACTTACATCCATTCATTTTTCTTTCAGTCTACAGTCTTGCTTTAACTGGAAACAACTATTGCTTTTTAGTCTTTTGTGCCAATGTCCAAAGAGTCTGAGCTCCAGGACCATGGATTAGTTTTAAAACTTTCATTACACCTGAGCAATGCTAGGCTATACTGCTAATATATATATATATATATATATATATATATATATATATATACTAGATGCGATTGGTAAATTGTCGCAATTATTTTATTATTTCAAATATACTTTAGGCTGAGCCTGAGCTCCAGGACCCTGCATTAGTTTTAAGGCTTTCATTAGACCCGAGCAACACCGGGCTATACTGCTAGTTAAAAAATAAATATCAGTTTGGTGACAGGGGATCCATCCTCCATACAGCACATATAGTTTGTTTTTGGCCAGTCAGTCTTTGATTTTCCTATTCTATTATTTATTTTATCCCTTATTCCCTTCCCTTTAGTGAGTTTGCTACTTGATGTCGTCGTTTAGCGGAATACCGCAGCCACTCTTGATTTCATTGGGGTGGACAGGTTTTATTAACATTTGTTTTATTTCGTTGGAATACTTTGTCATATTTTTTAGTTTGTTTTGGGTTAGTCATCCCCTGCCCCACTCATTTTCATATCATTTTATTTTTATATATATTTTATAAAAAAAAATATTATATATAAATAAATTTTTATGTCATGGGTTTGTTACCCTGTTTTTAGGTTCCCCTGTGAATTTGTGGTATTATGGTATCTGTAGGATTGTAAGGTGACGGATGAGTTCTTGTGGTAATTGGAGAAATTATTAAGAATGATTGGGTCATGAATGTGATTAGCTAGATATAGGATAGTTAACAAAAACCACCCTCTACTCACTCCCCTCTTTTGGCCTTGTGCCACATTTCTTGTATTTTCAAAAATAAATATTCCATACAGCACATTCCCATTGCAAAAAAAAAAAAAATACTGTTGCTGTGGTAGTAGTAAGCCTCCATTTGTTTTCCGATATAATGTAGGTGCCCTTCTTGATCAAATGGTGTGTGGAGGGGTTTAACAGAGCAATTCCTGCATGGCACGCTATTCTGCAGACATGACAGATGAAGTGGGAATGGAGGTCTGACATTGCATTCTCTGCTTTTGCCTTTTGGTCGGAATTGGACTTATAGCTTGAATCAGAGTCAAAGTGAGGTTTTGAAGTTCTGTGGAATTAATTGAAGAATTCAAAATTATCATGGCTGTTTTCTAAGCTGGATCAGTGGTTCTTTTAGTTTTGGGTCACAGTGCAGCTTTTAAACTAGTTTCTAAAAAATTCCCCAGACTCCATTTTAAATGTATACAAGTTCATGGTAAGCTTTTAGAAATTATAAGACCAAAAAAGAAATTGAAGTTGCAAATAGCATCCCTCTCAGCATGTTTGCATCTTTTCAGGTATTTTTTTTTAAAATCAAATTTACTCCATGCAAGGCAGTAAAGCCACTAAGACACAAAAGTTTACTGGGTGTGGAAGAATAAGAAACAGAAACATAATGAGAAGGAACAAAAAGATAAACCAGAAGGACAATGATTGATATTGCATCTAAATTTTTGAAGATTAAAGTTGGCTGGAAATCATGGAGAATTTTGACTCAATATATATATATATATTTAATCTAAATCTAAACATATTCATAAATGGAACTTTGTGCGTGTGTCTGTTACCTATAGACTCCGAAACGGCTGAACTGATTTTCTTGACAATTTACACAGTTGTAATATAAGCGTCTGCGAGTGTTCTTAGCTAGGTTTTGTGTCGAGGTACCCCCGATAAATATCGAAAATCGAAAAAAATCAGGTTATAGAAGGAGTGGTCCGATTTTAATCAAATTTGATACTCATAGACAAAGACATAAGAAATGATATTCAGAAGTTTCAAGGTTGCTCTTCTTACAATAGTGCAGAAAATTGATAATATATATAAAAGGCAAGATGTTTGTGTGTGTGTGTGTCTGTTTATCTGTCTGTATGTTCTTTATACAAATCCACAATTTTTATCCAATTCTCACCAAACTTCTCACAAATATTCTTTAGGCTGTGTCTGAGCTCCAGGACCATGGATTAGTTTTAAAGCTTTCATTGCACGCCAGCAACACTGGGCTATACTGCTAGTATATATATAAATGGATATGTGTGTCTGCGTGTCTTTATTCTAACAAAACCTACTCTTCTAAAACCCTTGGTCTGATTTCAACCAAAATTAGGCCACTTGTTGATCATGGCATGAACCTTTGATGTATGTAAAAGTTTTTAAAATTGATTTAGAGGTTATGACAGAAATCACTGAAACGCTTACAATTTACAAACTCTTCTCCTCCAAGACACCTTATGCGAATTCAACCAAAATTGTGTAACTTGTAGATCAAGGTCTGAACCTTTGATGAGCCCAAAAATTTTTCAGCAAATGTACAGGGTTTGTCAAAAAATTAACAACAAATACAATTTAAGGTGGTCTTTTAAATACTTTTATGCATTTCTCCAAGACACTTTACTCAACTAAAATCGAGTCACTGGTAGATCAAGGTCTGATGCCTCAATATTAGAACAAAAATTTCAATTGACACATAGGGTGCAGCAAAAATTTTATGAAAAATGTTTTTTGTGATTGTTTATTTCTCCGAAATGCTCAGTTGTATTCCAACAAAAATCAAATCTTTTTTGTAACTTCTACCTTATCAAATGCCATAATAATTTCATGTTTTCTATAAGGTGCCAACCCCTCTGACATTACAGAGTAAATGCCTCCACTTCTGCATCATGTCAGCGCATCACATTACAGGCTCCTGTAATGCTCGTCACCGTTCTTCCAATTGCACATACATCATTCCCATTTATTGGCAAAATTGACTAAGCACGAATCCTGTTTTACAAAAACTAATACTTACTTTGCATTTTCTTAACTTATGTGTCACGGCAACCTCTTACTGGAGCTTTTAGAATAAACACTTGACCTTACCATTTCAACGTAACCCATAACCACTAAAAAACCCTAAGCAACACCAGGCTATGCAGACAGTTTTAAATAAACCAATAGAATCCCCCCACAACACACATTCATTTATCACAACTTTACACAAAACTTTACTCGCACTTCCCGCCTGTGGAACTCACTTCCATATTCTTGCTTTCTTGACAGCTACAACCTCCAGGAATTTAAATGCAATGTCAATATTCATCTATTAACCACTTGACTCTAGTTCTTTCACCACCCCGTATATCCTTTCCTTTATTGCCACCTTTGTAACTGTCATCACACCTGTATTCCCATCCTTCTCTTGCTCCTTTCTAACTGGTTCATCTTTCTCTTCACTCTCTTCCCTCTCTCCTGTCTAATCTTTTTACTCTTATGTAGCCCCCTGCACATCAGTGGCATTACCACTTTGCTCGGGGTGATACGATTAAAAAAAAAAAAAAAGTAATGGACACTTCTTCATATTTCCTAAATCTTCAAATGGCCCTCAAATCCACAAAAATGAAATTTCACTTGGCCTAATAACTTTTTAAAAATTCATAAGACATTTTATTTTTGTGAGCACATTTTTTGTGCGGCTGTGCTCACCCCTACCTTCCATCTCATAATTTTGACGATATTCAACGTTGAATAGTGCAATGGCTTGCTGGTTCTTTTTACCACACCCTTTCTTTCAGGTGTCAATTTGTTTTTGAATTTACCTTCTTCTAGCCTTTGTCTAAAAAGGCACGACCTACAAGGCAGAAGGCTTGTTTGAATACAGAGTTTGTTTCTCCTCGACTTGTTGTCACCCAAGGTTATAGGACCTTGTCTGTTCAGCTTTTCTACCTATAGCTGGAGAGAGAAGAGATGGATTCATGCCTTTCCCAAGGTTATTAGCACACAAGTTGTTGGTTGTTTTGTTTTATGGCATATCAACACCTTGGCGGGTCATTTATTGCCAACTAAATTTTATTTATTTATTGCTGCTAATATCTTTTTCTTTAAACAATTTATTGTTGTTTTTATATAAGTTTTTGTGTCTAGTAAAACTTTTTTTCTTTTTGAGTATCAAGATTCATTGGGATTTGTTTTTGAGGGCGGGTTCGCAAGTCCTACTCTTGTTATTTAACCCATAACTGGAGGGAAGGGATAGATTAATACCTTTCCCAAGGGTACCAGTGCTTAAGTGAATGCAGGGTATTCAACTGGAATTCGAACTTGGCTCACCGATTTCTCTTTCCGAGCCGATATGCACTGCACCACAATGCACATCTGTCACTAAATGCTTACAGCACCTGGTATTCCCAAGAGGTCACCCATCTAAGTACTGACCAGGCTCAACGTTGCTTAACTTCGGTGATCGAGTGAGAACCGGTGTATTCAACGTGATATGGCCATAAGCATGTACATCCGTCACTAAACGCTTACAGCACCTGGTATTCCCAAGCGGTCATCCATCTAAGTACTGACCAGGCTCAACGTTGCTTAACTTCGGTGATCGAGTGAGAACCGGTGTATTGAACGTGATATGGCCGTAAGCACGCACATCCGTCACTAAACACTTAGAGCACCTGATATTCCCAAGCGGTCACCCATCTAAGTACTGACCAGGCTCAACGTTGCTTAAATTCGGTGATCGAGTGAGAACCGGTGTATTCAACGTGATATGGCCGTAAGCACGCACATCCGTCACTAAACGCTTACAGCACCTGATATTCCCAAGCGGTCACCCATCTAAGTACTGACCAGGCTCAACGTTGCTTAACTTCGGTGATCGAGTGAGAACCGGTGTATTGAACGTGATATGGCCGTAAGCACGCACATCCGTCACTAAACACTTAGAGCACCTGATATTCCCAAGCGGTCATCCATCTAAGTACTGACCAGGCTCAACGTTGCTTAAATTCGGTGATCGAGTGAGAACCGGTGTATTCAACGTGATATGGCCGTAAGCACGCACATCCGTCACTAAACGCTTACAGCACCTGATATTCCCAAGCGGTCACCCATCTAAGTACTGACCAGGCTCAACGTTGCTTAACTTCGGTGATCGAGTGAGAACCGGTGTATTCAACGTGATATGGCCATAAGCATGTACATCCGTCACTAAACGCTTACAGCACCTGGTATTCCCAAGCGGTCATCCATCTAAGTACTGACCAGGCTCAACGTTGCTTAACTTCGGTGATCGAGTGAGAACCGGTGTATTCAACGTGATATGGCCGTAAGCACGCACATCCGTCACTAAACGCTTAGAGCACCTGGTATTCCCAAGCGGTCATCCATCTAAGTACTGACCAGGCTCAACGTTGCTTAACTTCGGTGATCGAGTGAGAACCGGTGTATTCAACGTGATATGGCCGTAAGCACGCACATCCGTCACTAAACGCTTACAGCACCTGATATTCCCAAGCGGTCACCCATCTAAGTACTGACCAGGCTCAACGTTGCTTAACTTCGGTGATCGAGTGAGAACCGGTGTATTCAACATGATATGGCCGTAAGCATGCACATCCGTCACTTAACGCTTACAGCACCTGGTATTCCCAAGCGGTCATCCATCTAAGTACTGACCAGGCTCAACGTTGCTTAACTTCGGTGATCGAGTGAGAACCGGTGTATTCAACGTGATATGGCCGTAAGCATGCACATCCGTCACTAAACGCTTAGAGCACCTGGTATTCCCAAGCGGTCATCCATCTAAGTACTGACCAGGCTCAACGTTGCTTAACTTCGGTGATCGAGTGAGAACCGGTGTATTCAACGTGATATGGCCGTAAGCATGCACATCCGTCACTAAACGCTTAGAGCACCTGGTATTCCCAAGCGGTCATCCATCTAAGTACTGACCAGGCTCAACGTTGCTTAACTTCGGTGATCGAGTGAGAACCGGTGTATTCAACGTGATATGGCCATAAGCATGTACATCCGTCACTAAACGCTTACAGCACCTGGTATTCCCAAGCGGTCATCCATCTAAGTACTGACCAGGCTCAACGTTGCTTAACTTCGGTGATCGAGTGAGAACCGGTGTATTCAACGTGATATGGCCGTAAGCATGCACATCCGTCACTAAACGCTTAGAGCACCTGGTATTCCCAAGCGGTCATCCATCTAAGTACTGACCAGGCTCAACGTTGCTTAAATTCGGTGATCGAGTGAGAACCGGTGTATTCAACGTGATATGGCCGTAAGCACGCACATCCGTCACTAAACGCTTACAGCACCTGATATTCCCAAGCGGTCACCCATCTAAGTACTGACCAGGCTCAACGTTGCTTAACTTCGGTGATCGAGTGAGAACCGGTGTATTCAACATGATATGGCCGTAAGCATGCACATCCGTCACTTAACGCTTACAGCACCTGGTATTCCCAAGCGGTCATCCATCTAAGTACTGACCAGGCTCAACGTTGCTTAACTTCGGTGATCGAGTGAGAACCGGTGTATTCAACGTGATATGGCCGTAAGCATGCACATCCGTCACTAAACGCTTACAGCACCTGATATTCCCAAGCGGTCACCCATCTAAGTACTGACCAGGCTCAACGTTGCTTAACTTCGGTGATCGAGTGAGAACCGGTGTATTCAACGTGATATGGCCGTAAGCATGCACATCCGTCACTAAACGCTTACAGCACCTGGTATTCCCAAGCGGTCACCCATCTAAGTACTGACCAGGCTCAACGTTGCTTAAATTCGGTGATCGAGTGAGAACCGGTGTATTCAACGTGATATGGCCGTAAGCCTACCACGTAAGTGAATGTAATGAATATTACTGGAATTTGAACTCAGTTCTTCGATACCATAATCTGAGTGGATAACCATTACCCAACTGTACCTAACTGAACTCTTTTTTTTTTTTTTACTAAATTTCAGGCAATATTCATGCCTTCAATTTTTGGCTACAACCTATTGTTCCGTTCTTCGTTTTGGTGTTGCAATATTGTCAAGGGAACATTTTGTCTTCCTCTTTGATTTTATTATTCCTGGCATTACAATTCTAAATGTCTTACCTCACATTGTCTTTGGCCTCGACAGTAGAAATGGAAGGAATGTCAGATACCGTGGACACAAGTTGGTCAGACTGACAGTCAGGCCCAGTGCCATTCTGGCTGTAGTCAAAGAGATCTGTATCTGGAAGAATATATAAATAGCAGTTGAAAATATTTACACGTGTGTAAATGACTGACCAAACCTCAGAGATAAAAACCACATACAAATATTTAATTTACAAAAACATTAAATCAAATATTTACAAATATACAGTTTTGCATTCAAATAAAAAACATATAGTTTACTACTGGCAGGTGAAGTGCTACGAAAAGGAAGGAAGGGTCAGTATCTTTACCCAGTTAAGTTGGCGAAGAAGTGCTGTACCTTTTGGAAATCCTTAAATGAGTATAGCTTGGTCAATGAAAGAATCAAAAATATCTATTTACCCGTATAGTTCCATAAGGTTCTCTTACAGGTTTTAGTTGGTCAGCACTTTTCTTAGAGATTCTTTCGGCTGGATATAAATCCCTGAATCAAAGCCGGAGTTGATAACATCAGCAGATACTATTAACAACTAACTACTCTCTGCGGATGTGCGTTGTAGTGCAGTGGGTATTGAGATCGGTGTACTGAGTTTGAATTCCAGTTGAATTCCTTGCATTCACTTATGCACAAATACCCTTGGGAAAGGTATTAATCTGTCCCTTCCCTCCAGTTAGGGGTTAAATAGCAGGACAGTTTGGGTTCTATAGCTTTGGCTGGCAAAGACATGTGTATACGTGATTACACCAGAAGTGTGACTAACTCCGCACTGACTCTTCAGTAACTCATTAGAGACTCTCAAGTGACTCTCTACAACTCTCTACGACTCTCTGGAGAGAATTCACCATTGCTCTATATAGCAATGGGAACAGTCCATTTGTAGTCAAATAGGAGCAGCGCCCTAACAAAGAGCCAGATCAAGCTGAAAATAGAGTACTCTTGCCAGTCTTTACTTTCAAGTCCAAAAGCATCTCCACGTCCTTGTGGGTGATGAATTATTTTCCACCTTACAACACCTTCCTAACAGACGAGGTATCACAAGCCTCTCACTGCTCTATCGTTATTTTCATGGAAAGTGTTCAGATTACATTCTTTAGTTCCACCAGTTCTGACCTTTACAGCTAAAAAATGCCACACCACCCACATTGTAATGACCCACACTCATTCTCTGCATATTTCTTTAGAGAGATGTAAGTTTTACTCGAGCAGTTTTTTTCCCCACAAATCACTACCTTGTGAAACCGACTCCCAAGTGATTGCTTCACTCTTAACCTATTTAATTCTAGAATAAACTGTTATCACCCTCGCATAAACTGTGCCTCTTTCTCTACCTCAAATAAATCCCAAGAGAATACTTCCTTGATCACTACAATCTTAACCTGTTCAAATCTAGGATTAAACATTATCTTCCACATATATCCATATATTTGTGCCTCTTACTCTCTAACCCTTTACCTCAAGTGACTCCCAAGTGGATGCTTCCTTAATCACTACACTCAACCTATTCAAGTCTAGGATCAACTGTTATCTTTCTTGCATATCTACAGAAGCTGTGCCTCTTACTGTGTAACCCTTTACCTCAAGTGACTCCCAAGTGGATGCTTCCCTGATTACTACAATCTTAACCTGTTCAAGTCTAGGATTAACCATTATCTTCCTTGCATATTTACATAAGATGTGCTTCTTACTGTGTAATCTTCTACCTTGAGTGGCCCTTGGGCCTTGTACAGGGTGAATATTATTGTAAAAAAAAAAAAAAAAAGGAAAAGAAGAAATTCCTTGCTTCAACTTGTAAGCAAGAATCCATACACTACCTATAAAGCCTTGTTGCATAGCATTGATGATTGTGGAGAGAGAATTGATTTTTTATGACTTATCAACCCCCTGCAGGTTATTTATAGCCATAAAATATTTACAGATAGTAAGTATTTTTCTTTCTTTCTTTTTAAGTTGATAATGATTTACTGATACAAGTTTTACTAATTAATCCATAGCTGGGGGGAAGAGATGGATTCATACCTAATCAGAATTTGATAAACAAGAAAGAATATCACTCTTTTTGTTTTTGTTTTTTTTCAATTGGAGTAGATAGACTAAACTATCGCCCAGTTCACACTCTACCCACGTCTGTTAAACAGGTGTAGAGGCTCATCCCTTGTTTCCTGCTTAGGATGTGGTTTCCGGCTTTCTCTCTTCCAATCTTTTCACTATTATGTAGCCCCTGGCACACCAGTGGCTTTACCACCTTGCTTGGGGTGATATGATTAAAAAAAAAGAAAAAAAAAAGAAAGAATTTATGTGTATATAAAGTGGGGGATCTCTTCTATATTACAATGAATATATAAACTGATCTCTCATTTTGTGGCCATGGTAGTTTCTATACGTTTATATTCCAGAGAATCAAATTCTGATTAGGTTTTAATCCGCCTAAACTCTTATCACTAAATATAAAAAAATCAAAAAAATCAATCGATCAATATTTTTGGGGGATAATTCTGAATGATGCTTTAACAATTGAAAACAAATATCTACCTACAGCAATTAAAATACATTCATTATTTTTTATTTATTTATTTACTGATTTATTTAAAAACTAATGTACCCATAATATGAAAAATGACAGCTTATTTTTTATCATACCCAATATTTAAACTGTTCGCATGGGTATGTAAGTGCAAATCAATACAACATTGCTGAAATAACTCCCCACCCCATGAAAAATTGGATTGAATTTTCCCCCACGAACAGCTGTTAGTGACACACCTCGTGTTGCGGAATTGTTATGTCTGTCCTCTTGTTGTTTGCTGTGTTATTGCCAGCCAGGCTCACCAATCAGTAAAAATATGACATGTCATGGGCTCTACATTTGGACTCAATATTTTCAATTTGCTTGTTTGGTTATCAGGTCCAGTGCCGTGCTTAGCAACATCGTAGCCCCACTGCAGAATGCACCTTGCGACCCCTCTACCCACAGAATGCAACTTGGGCACCCCGAACATACTGAACCCACAATAAATGGTACTTTAAACAAAATAACATACTCTCGAAATGCAGATATTCTGTGATTACGAAAAAAAAATGGAAGAACTTGCGGATTTGGCATTTTGAAGCTATACATTACGAATGTTTTCACAACTTTTAGCTACTTTTTGGTGATTTCCTACCTATTTTTATAGCCATTTCAGTCGTTTCGGCTCTTGATCTTTAGTTCTTGTATACATGTTGAAGCAGATATCTATAATCTATTTGTCTCTCAAGTTCATTTTTTTTTTATTACAAATGATTTAGGCCTGGATGTGTGTTGTGGTGCAGTGGATGTCGGCTCGGAACGAGAAATCGGGGAGTCAAGTTTGAATTCCAGTTGAATCCATTGCATTTACTTATGCACAAATACCCTTCCCTCCAGTTATGGGTTAAATAACAGGACAGATTGGGTTCTATAGCCTTGGCTGGCAACCAATCTACCGCAGAAAGCAATGGCAATCTACTGCGGGATAATCTTCTGCCCAATCAGTCATATCTCGAAAGAGACATGATCGCCCAAGCGTGCATCACGTATGGCACTTAACTGACTGAATATAATAGTTGGAATAAGGATTAAGGCTTACATTGGTCATAAAGTGGGGGATCAGTTTATTACTTCATAACAATAGGAAACCGATCCCCCACTAATTACTACATAATAATATAATAGATTTCTTTTCCCTTTACTTATGAGTCAAATAACAGGACAGATTGGGTTCTATAGCCTTGGTCGGCAACCAGTCTACCGCAGAAAGCAATGGCAACCTACTGCGGGATAATCTTCTGCCCAGTCAGTCATGTCTCAAAAGAGACATGACAGCCCAAGCGTGTATCACATATGGCACTTAACTGACTGATTTAGGCCTCTTCCAGTTAATCCTAATAATCATTTTGTTAATTTTTTTTCATCTGCATAGCCAAGGAGCCTTGTGGCCATAAATTGATTTTTTTAACAAAAATGAGCAATTTCAGTTCAGCATAAACAGTGGCTAGTCATGAAAATCTAAGGTCATTTTCAGAATCACATCATCAATTTAACTGAAAAACGTGTTTTGTTTCTTAGCACAAAAAATTGTGTTGACAAGTGTTATTAATATGGTATCTTGCTTTGTCACAGTGTCTGTTGCTTGACATCCAAGATTGGGGAAAAACATTGGGGAAAAGTTTGACATCATTAAAAAGACACTGCCACCTGGCACCGGCAGTGTAAGAGAGATAATCAGTGCAGCAAAAATCACAAATACACATGTCTACTTACCGATTTGACATTTCAGAGGCACCTGAATGGCCGATTGTAGTTGACTCCTCAGCAGTTGAATTTCATGCATAGCACCCCCAGGCATGTCTTCTGGGCGGGGACATGCTTCAATGTCCCCTTTTGAGCCACCCTGCATGAACTTTGTTCGATCTGGTACAACAGTCAGCAGTGTTTTAGGGCTGAACTGTGGACAGTCGTCACTTGAAGGATCATTTGGCTCGGGTAGGCTAACACTGTCTGGAACATTTGATAGGCATTTTGGTTTAGATGAACCATTTGAGACAGAACTCATGATCACTTGGGGTTTGGAACGGTTCTTTTCCTCCCTCTCAGCACCATAAGGAACTGACCGAACGAGAGGAGGGTAAGACAAGCCAGGTCGTAAATTAGTTGGATATGTTGGTAGAAAGGGACCCTGTACCGACTGGCCAGAGTTGGTGACAATTGTTTTAGCTGTTTGTTTGTTTCTACCATCAGCAGGATACCGATGTTCTTGTGTCGCTAATGCAGGAACATTAGAATCATGTTTTAAGGGACAAGCTTGGTCCTTTTCATCAAGTTGTAGTTGTTCGTCTTGGTCCGGCAAGCTATTAACAGAATCTGCCACTGTGTTTCTGTTTCGGAGCAAAGGCTGATCATCTTGATTCGGTACTTGTAGGAGTAACGAGAAAGCCTCTTTGTCAAGAGAGTCAATACCTTGAACAGGTAATGACTGTCGATCATGGAGAGTGTCTGTGACAATTTTCTTGGATGGGAGAATTGAAATATCGTCAGCACACTGAACATTAGAAATCACAAGGGCGGAGATGTCGTTTTGGTTAAGTTTTGGATTCTCCTTATCGAGTTCACTTTGTGAAGTAGTTTCTCCAAGAAGGTTGTCAAAATTACCCAAATTTTCTAACGAAGAAGATAAATCCTGGGTCAGTAGAAAATTGGAGTCAATGCTAGCAAGATCTGACTGCTTGGTCTCATCATTACCGGAAGAAAATTCCAGTCGTCTGACAGGGGAAAACACAATATCACTTTCTTCTTCATGGATCGAGAAACCAGGGCTTCCATTGAGAGCAGGTTGACTGTAAGCTTGTTTTGCGTCCCTCCATGACTTCTGTTTATTCCGTTTTGTTTCAAGGCTTGCTTGAGGTGCTGATTGAGTCTGGGGAGTGGACGGGGTTTCTTTCTCTTCTGTACTCTCTCCTTTGTCCATTTTAAATTAGCAAGAAGCGAACGGAAAAACTGAAGATAAATTCTGTTCTGGATGTGGTATGGATTGGCTTGTAAGAATCCTGTGCGAGTAAAAAATAAAAAGAATTTGTAAAGAAAACAGAAAGAGAAGTATCGTTAAATTGTTATTACTTATTTTGCGCAATCTTATTCCAACAAAATGTAAGGCCAACATTAAAAATGACCAATGAGGAGCATACACCATTTGAGACGATTCAAAGTGGACCGCAAAAGATTTTCAAAATAGTTCATTTTTTATAATCAGCAATATAAATTTGGATACTGTACAAAAAATTTAGTATTAGAGAATCATTAATTTATTCAGCCAATATTCGTTTCTGACTAAAACATGAGTGTACTGACACCAGAGTTTCAATTAATAATTTTAATTTTAATTTTACAGACCTGGTTGAGGTAAATAAACTCATCATATTTCTATTATTTTATTACGAGCATTATTCCATCATATTGTTGCTTTTCATCCAAACACTGGCTCAACACACTCTTCATTATTATTATTACTAGTTTTATTCCATATTGTTATTGTTACTTTTTATCCGAACACATTGGTTCAATACACTTTTCATTATTACTATTATTTCATTACTAGTTTTATTCCATCTTATTATTGTTGCTTTTCATAAAAAGTTCTGGTTTTATACACTATTCATTACTACTATTATTACTAGTTTTAGTTAATATTATTATTGTTGCTTTTTATCTGAACACTCTGGCTCTATACACTCTTCATTATTACTATTATTTTATTACTAGTTTTATTCCAGCTTATTATTGTTGCTTTTTATCCCAACACTCTGGCTCTATACACTCTTCATTATTCCTATTATTTTATTACTAGTTTTATTCCATCTTCTTATTGTTACTTTTTATCCCAACACTCTGGCTCTATACACCTCTTCTGTCATTACTATTATTTTATTACTAGTTTTATTCAGCTATTATTGCTGCTTTTTATCCACACATTCTGGTTCTATACTCTTCATTATTACTATTATTTTATTACTAGTTTTATTCCAGCTTATTATTGCTGCTTTGTATCCACACATTCTGGCTCTATACACTCTCTGCTGTTACTATTATTTTATTACTAGTTTTATTCCAGCTTATTACTGTTGCTTTTTTATCCACACATTCTTGGCTCTATACACTTTCATTATTACTATTATTTTATTACTAGTTTTATTCCAGCTATTACTGCTGCTTTGTATCCACACATTCTGGCTTCTATACACTTATTGTCATCATTATTTTATTACCAGTTTCCTATTCCAGCTTATTATTGCTGCTTTTTATCCACACATTCTGGCTCTATACACTCTTCATTATTACCATTATTTTATTACTAGTTTTATTCCAGCTATTATTGCTGCTTTTTATCCACACACATTCATTTTATACACTCTTCATTATTACTATTATTTTATTACTTTAGTTTTATTCCAGCTTATTATTGTTGCTTATCCACACATTCTGGCTTCTATACACTCTTCTTATTATTACTATTATTTTATTATTAGTTTTATTCCATTATTATTACTGTTTGCATCTATAATATTCTGGCTCTATACACTCTTTCATTATTACTATTATTTTATTATTAGTTTTATTCCATTTATTATTGCTGCTTTGTATCCACACATTCTGGCTCTATACACTCTTCATTATTACTATTATTTTATTACTAGTTTTATTCCAGCTTATTATTGCTGCTTTGTATCCACATTCTGGCTCTATACACTCTTCATTATTACTATTATTTTGGCCATTGTTTTGTTCCAGTTTATTATTTATTATTAACTGCACATTATTCTGTCTCCATACACTCTTCATTATTACTATTATTTTATTACTAGTTTTATTCCAGCTTATTATTGCTGCTTTTTATCCACACATTCTGGCTCTACATAATTTCTTCATTATTACCATATTTTATTACTAGTTTTATTCCAGTCATTATTGCTGTTTTTATCCTGTTATCTTTCATTTTTATGTATGTACCTTCAATATTACTATATTTTATTGTTAGTTTTATTCCAGCTTATTATTGCTGCTTTTATCCACATTCTGGCTCTATACACTCTTCATTATTACTATTATTTCATTACTAGTTTTATTCCAGCTTATTATTGCTGCTTTGTATCCACACATTCTGGCTCTATACACTCTTCATTATTACTATTATCTTTATTACTAGTTTCAATCGCAGCTATTATTGCTGCTTTTTATCCACACATTCTGGCTCTATACACTCTTCATTATTACTATTATTTTATTACTAGTTTTATTCCAGCTTTTATTATTGCTGCTTTTTATCCAAATATTCTAGTCTTTTGGCAAATACACTCTTCATTATTACTATTATTTTATTACTAGTTTTATTCCAGCTTATTATTGCTGCTTTT
Source organism: Ascarosepion bandense (assembly GCA_037127315.1). Taxonomy (NCBI): domain Eukaryota; kingdom Metazoa; phylum Mollusca; class Cephalopoda; order Sepiida; family Sepiidae; genus Ascarosepion; species Ascarosepion bandense. The sequence continues at coordinate 624,931 of JBBBDQ010000736.1, forward strand.
TATCCACACATTCCTGGCTCTATACACTCTTCATTATTACTATTATTTTATTATTTAGATTTATTCCTGTAGCTTTATTTATTGCTATTGTATCCACAATATCTTCTATTCTATGCCACCTTCTATTATTAATATTATTATTTTATTACTAGTTTTATTCCAGCCATTATTGTTGCTTTGTATCCACACATTCTGGCTCTCCATACACCTCATTATTATCATTATTTTATTGTTGGCTTCTATTCCAGGCCTACTATTGCTGCTTTGTATCCACACATTCTGGCTCTATACACTCTTCATTATTACTATTATTTTATTACTAGTTTTATTCCAGCTTATTATTGCTTTTTATCCACACATTCTGGTTCTGGTTACACCTCTTACACACACATTTTTATTTATTATTTGTCTCCAGCCTACTATTGCTGCTTTATCCACACATTCTGGCTCTATACACTCTTCATTATTACTATTATTTTATTACTAGTTTTATTCCAGCTTATTATTGCTGCTTTCAGACCACATATTCTTGCTCTTATACACCTTCAATATTACTATTATTTTATTACTAGTTTTATTCCATTAGGTTATTGTTGCTTTATATCCACATATCTGCCTCAAGGTTAATTTCTTCATTATTATTTATTATTTATTACTAGTTTTATTCCAGCTTATTATTGTTGCTTTGTATCCACATTCTGCCTGCATGCATACTTTTCATTATTACTATTATTTTTATTACTAGTTTTATCAAGTTTTTTTTATCATCATTCTACATACTTTTTAATTATTATTATTATTATTAATTTTTATTCAATCACAGATGTTAGGTACATGATGCCAATTTAATATATCTCTTAAAATTATATGATTTGATCATGGAAGGTTTTCAAGAAAGGTGTTTGCTACTACTTTCTGTGGTGGACTGGTTGCCAGCCAAGGCTATAAAACCCAACCTGTCCTGCTATTTAACCCATAGCTGGAGGGAGAAGAAACTGATTAATACCTTTCTCAAGGGTATTTCCACGTAAGTGAATGCAATGAATTCAACTGGAATTATAACTTGGCTTTCTGATTTCTTGTTCAGATCTGATATCCACTGGTTGCCAGCTAAAGATATAAAAACCCAACCTGTCCTGCTATTTAACCCATAGCTGGAGGGAGAAGAGATTGATTAATATCTTTCTCAAGAGTATTTCCATGTAAGTGAATGCAACGAATTCAACTGGAATTATAACTCTGCTTTCTGATTTCTTGTTCAGATCTGATATCCACTGGTTGCCAGCTAAAGTTATAAAACCCAACTTGTCCTGCTATTTAACCCATAGGTGGAGGGAGAAGAAACTGATTAATACCTTTCTCAAGGGTATTTCCACGTAAATGAATGCAACGAATTCAAGTGGAATTATAACTCGGATTTCTGATTTCTTGTTCAGATCTGATATCCACTGGTTGCCAGCTAAGACTATAAAACCCAACCTGTCCTGCTATTTAACCCATAGCTAGAGGGAGAAGAGACTGATTGATGCCTTCATACCCACCAGGAAGTATTGCCTAAAACCTCTTTCCTCTCTGTGGTTCTATCCTGCCTGCTCGGCCGCCATTGCTCACAGGAACCATTACTTCCGTCTATTCCGGAGACAGTCATCTGATCAAAATAGGCGCCTATTCATGTCTGCTCGCAATGAGTGCAAGAGAACCATAAATGACGCCAAATGGTTGTTTGCTGAGAGAATGCGACAGCGCATAGCTGACTGCAAGTTCGGCTACAAGGACTATTGGTAGATTTGCAAACGAGTGCTGAACAACAGCAAATCCTCAATACCTCCTTTAATCCATGAATTTGAGGTTCTCACGTCATCTGCGGACAAAGCTGAGTGCTTTGCCCGCAGATTCTCATCCAACTCCACATCTGACTCATCTGGAGTATACCCACCTGACTTCCCTATTAGAACTGAGGCCAAACTGCACGACATATATATTACCTCGACAGTAGTATCCCAAGTAATTTCAAAATTTGACCCCCATAAGGCGAGCAGAGAAGATGGAATCCCGGTGATAGTCCTTAAGAAGTGTTCTCCTGAACTCTCCCCTGTCCTCTCTAAACTGTTTAACTACTGCCTTTCTGCTTCCTGTTTTCCTGCATGCTGGAAGTTCTCTTCAGTCGTTCCTGTATTTAAGAATTGTGGTGAACCCTCTGATCCTTCCAACTATCACCCAATCAGTCTGATATTCGGGAAAGTGTTCGAGGCCATAATCAATGCTGAAATAGTTCAACATCTTACTGCCCACAAACTCTTCTCTGACAGGCAAATATGGTTTCCGCTTTGCCAACCGTAACGGAGTACATGCTCCAGGCACTTGATGAGGCTGATGAGGCTCGCGCAGTGGCTCTGGACATCTCCCAGGCTTTTGACAGGGTTTGGCACTCTGGCCTTCTATGCAAGCTACGGGGTTACGGCATTACCGGTCGCATGCTTGACCTAATCCAATCTTTCTTAAATAACCACAAAATGAAGGTTGTTTTGAATGTGCATGCCTCTTCTTCCTACAGCACAAATGCTGGTGTCCCACAGGGCTCTATCCTGGGCCTGACGATCTTCCTTATTTTCATCAATGACCTCCCTGATGAGATCAAGGGCCATGTAGGCATCTACGCAGATGACACCACAATATACTCCCGCACCAGTAAGAAACCTGTCGTGGCGGATAGACATAATCTCGCTACTGACCTTGAACAGGATCTACACTCTGTGGTGAATTGGAGCAAGAAGTGGCCTGTCAACTTCAATGCATCTAAAACCAGGCAACTTCTCCTGCCTCCCATAAGCATGGACCAAGCGAATATTCCCGAGAGCAATACACTGTGCCTTCTCAGCCTTACTCTCTCTTCAGACCTCAAATGGAACCACTATATCGAATCTATAGCTAAATCCACTGCTAAGAAGGTTGGGTCATTATGCCAATCCAGGATGTTTTTTCCACCTGAATCCATCCTGCATATATACAAGTCAACCATCCGTCCGTGCATGGAGTACTGCTGCCATTTATAGTGAGGCGCCCCTGCCGTTCACCTCAGTGTTCTCGACAGGCTCCAAAGGAGAGTCTGTAATGTGATAGGTACTGACTTGGTGGCTCGACTGCAGCCACTTCCCTACCGACGAAATGTGGCCTCCCTTTGTCTGTTCTATAAATACTTTCATGGCTTCTGCTCGGAGGAACTTAAGTCACTGGTGCCTCCTCAACAGGTGTTTACTCTTGCAACCAGACTGGCAACTGGGTCCCACCCATTCACAGTTAGGTTAGCCAAATGCAGACGACAATTCTACTCCTGCAGCTTCTCTCGCACTTCCCGCCTGTGGAACTCGCTCCCATATTCTTGCTTTCCTGATGGCTACAACCTCCAAGAATTTAAATGCAATGTCAATACTCATCTATTAACCACTTGACTCTAGTTCTTTCCCCGTCCTGTATATCCTTTCCTTTCTCTCCACCTTTGAAACTGGCATCACACCTGCATTCTCATCCTTCTATTGCTGATTTCTAACTGGTTTGTACTCCTCACTCTCTTCTAATTAATCTTTTTACAGTTATGTAGCCCCCTGCACATCAGTGGCATTTCCACCTTGCTCGGGGGGGTGTGAAATGATTAAAAAAAAAAAAACCTTTCTCAACGGTATTTCCACATAAGTGAATGCAACAAATTCAACTGTAATTATAACACAGCTTTCTGATTTCTTGTTCAGATCTGACATCCACTGGTTGCCAGCTAAGGCTATAAAATCCAACCTGTCCTGCTATTTAACCCATAGCTGGAGGGAGAAGAGACTGATTTATAACTTTCTCAACAGTATTTCCATGTAAGTGAATGCAACGAATTCAACTGGAATTATAACTTGGCTTTCTGATTTGCACATCCAGATTATTTTATTACTAGTTTTGTTTCATATTTTTATTTTTTTTATCCCAAAACTCTGGCGCTATACACTCTTCATTATTACTTATGTTCCCTTTGGTTAACTTAATCTTGATGTGCAATTGCATCATGTGCCCTGATTATAAGCTCTTCCGTCATTCAATTTTACACTGACAACACAAACTTCTGACTCAGCACAGCAAGATTTAACAACTCCCCTTACTACTTCAACTTGGACTTTTACTTGGACTATTACTCAGACTGGCTACCTGATACACTGTCTTTTATTCATAACTGGCACACAGACATAGTACTAAACACAAGAATATGCATGAATATTTAACAGTAAAATACTTGGCTCTATTTTAAAGTGTATAAAATTTTTAATAATTTGACATGCTTAAATATATTGCACATTAATAACTTGGTGTTTTAAATATTGTTTAAATTTTATCTTTCCCCACAAGTTAAATTTCATTTTAAGTTGGTATCTGATCAGTAGGAATATGATATTTAAATCATAATTTTCAATAAAAAAAATGTTTTTATTTTCTCAGAAACTGATTAATTATTAGGATATCTTTTAATAATGTGGTTGCAATAATTTGAATGTCATTCATTCATCTTACCAACTCTCAATTTATATAGATTTTTCTAGTTTTCTCTCTAACACTACAATACAATTATTGAAATAACTTATGAAACAAGAATGATAGTTTTAGGACTAATAAAAGGGTACATAGAAAATTTTATTACTTTGTAATCATTGACTTCAACGATCAAAGTGTAGTATCAGTGTCTGTTGTCAGTCTGGGATCAAAAAATTTTGAAATCATTTTTGTGCATCATAAAAAGAAAAAGAAAAGAAGGTGGACCTGAAGGAGACTACCACCACCTTTAAATTTGTTTTACATTTTTCTTTTTTTTTACTTTTTTCAGTGCAATCTTATTGATTACACACTAAACTTTCTGATTGACAAAAAACATTTGGAAAAATTTTAATATTTAAACAATTTTAGGGAGGGGCTCAGTTTTTCATACAACCTTATATAGTAAATCGATCCTGTGCAATTAACTTTTTTTTTGCTTGCGCATATCCAACTGAATTCTTTGCGAAATCTTTGAATAAAGCCATTCTTGGAGTCTCCGAGGAAGATGTCATCGTAAGAACTGAAGAAAACTTGAGAAAGACAAAAACAAGAGCAACAACTCGTCCCCCCCCCCCAAAAAAAAACGAAAAAAAACAAAGCGACCCCAACGCGTGTGGTTCCAAAATGGAGGCTCGATTTACTATAACGTTGTATGAGAAACTGAGCCCCCACCCACAAATTGTTTAAATACTGAAATTTTTCCAATTTTTTTTTGATAATCGGAAACTTTATGTAATAATCAATAAGTCTGCGCTGAAAAAAGTATAAAAAAAAAAAAAGAAGAAAATGATCAGCTTGCAAACAAACATTTTTAACGAGTAGTCTTCAAGAGAAATACACTTCTCTGACAGAATTAATTAGAATATAAAAAAAGTTCAACAACTGACGATAATAAAAAAATAAATTAAAAATAACATTTCCCACTCTTTAACCTAAGCTCATTTTTTTTCTTTTTAATGTTTTAGAAAAAACAAATAAACAAACAAAAAACAACTTGCTTTTAGTTTTCTCAAACAGGTTGAGAAACTTCAACTCGTGTTGGCAAAAAGGAAAAGAAAAAGACAGACTGACATTTCACAAAAACATTTTTTTTCTTTTACTTCAAGTTGATCGTGGGAAAATACTGTGTAAGTTGTTGTTAAGCCAAAGAATTAGGAATTTGAAAAGTAACATTCATTCTCCACCCTTTACAGGCAATTAACAAAAAAAAAAAAAAAAAAGAAAGTTTAGCAACAATCAATTTAACTAGAAAAATAATTCTAAATTCATTTGCAACAATTAAAACTAAAAATAAATAAATAAATAAAAATGACTAAAAAAATAAAAACAAAAATTAATTTTTAAAAGTTAATAATTGTAAATTACTCAACAACTGGTTCTGATATTGTGGGTTTACTAAAAAAAAAAATGACTTTATTCACCACGCCATCAAACAAAAATGTATTTATCAATTTTTATTAGAAAAAAAAAAAAAAAAACGTCTATAAATCATTAAACGTTTTTTATATATATATATATTTTTAAATACTTTTTTGTTTTATCTTTACTACTTTTTTTTACCAGGGTAGAATTAAATATGGTCAGGTAATAAAGTAGTAAAGATGATGATACTTCTGAATTGTTTCAAACATTCCTAAACAAAATCTGATAACAATTTCAAAGAATTTGACAATAAAAATCATTTCCACAATCTGATTGTTTTTTGTTTCGTTTTTTTTTTCAACATTAAGTCATAAATTTTAAACGCATAAAGAAATTCGACATGTTTTTTTTTTCTTTATTTTTAGCAATAGCGGAAGAAATAAATGGCATTTTAATTCAAATGATTTTTTTAATAAAATTATTATTATGCAAAAAAAGTAAATAAAAACAATTCACATTTTTTTCTTATACCATAAAAAAAACTTTGTCATAGAATAAAAAAGTAAAAAAGTTTATTTACATGTTAAACACTTTAATAATTTAATTCACTTTAACATCATGTTTTTATTTTAAAAAGTCTTTAAGTCTAAAAAACCTCTTCAGTAAATGAAGAAATCCTCTCAAATTTTGCCGATTAAAGGTTTTGTGAATATTTTTTTGTTAAATTAAATAAAATTCGTAAAACACTTTCATAAGTTAAAAAAAAATTGTTTAATCAGAAGATTAAAAAACTAAAAACATTTAGAAAATTCCAATAGAAACTTTAAACAATTTTTTTAAAAAAAGTTTTGTTTTTTTAAGTAAATAAATGATCAGTTGATAATTGCAATTGCAGTCTTGTTCATAAATAAATAAAAAATTAGAAAAATACATAAAAATGTATTTAGATTTTTAAATTTCTTTTTATTTATTACAAAAAAATAAAAATACAAATAAAAAATACAAATACAAGTGTTTTATTTTTAATCTTGTTTATTTTTTTTCGCTTAAAATGATAGGGATGGATAAAAAAATCTCAAGTTACGATTTTAAGTTTATTTTTGCATTGAAATCAACATTTTTTGTAGCAAACAATTCTTAAGAGGAAATTGTAAATTAAAAAAAGAAAATAAAACGTCATTTTTTTAAACGTTTCAAACTTTTTTATGATAAAAAGAAACAGAAAATTGACAATTTAAAAAATGTAAATATTTATAAAAATGTTAACAAAAATATTTTTCTTTTTAATTTTAAATTGACTAAAAGAAAATATTAATTTTCTGCACGACTAACTTAAAAAATATTTACAGAATAATTTTTTTAAAGATTTCGATTTTATGTAAAAAAAAATAATTAAAACGAAATCTGAAAATAACTTTTTTTTAGTTTTACTTTTTTTATTAACTTATCAAAAGTACTTTTGATTAGAGACAAACAATTTCAATTAATAGCCAGATAGTGGATAAGAATACGTTTTTTAAAAAAATCAAATATAAATCACTAAAATTACGGCAAATAATCAAAAGTTAGAGGAAGAAATAGAAATCTTAAACAAGACCGAACTTGATTTTTAAGAAATCAACAAACAAGTTTTTTTACTTACTTTGGTACTTTCTTTCTTGTGATAGTTTTTTTTTCTTTAATGTGACGAAGGCTAAACAAAGTGAAAAGCTTCTAGCAACATCTTTCAGGGGTCAATCCATCATTCAATCGTTCGATGTGTTAAACACATTTTCTTTTTATCGCCAAGTAAAAACGTTTTGCAAATAACTGAACCATTAGCGATTCAAGCAAATCCAAGTAACGCGTTACAACTTCCAATCCGGTGCATGTTAAAATAATACTACTCAAATAATTGGACCGGATATTACAAATAAATTTTGCGAATCTATCTTTCTAATCTAAACCTAATATATATCTATTTAAACTTATTTATAAATGGAACTTTGTCTGTGTCTGTGTGTGTCTACGCGTGTGTGTGTGTGTGTGCGTGTCCGTTACCTATAGACTCCGGAACGGCTGAACCGATTTTCTTGAAAATTTACACAGTTGTATAAGCGTCTGCGAGTGTTCTTAGCTAGGTTTTGCGTCGAGGTACCCCCGATAAATACTGAAAATCGATAATCGAAAAAATCGGTTTATATAGGGAGTGGTCCGATTTTAATCAAATTTGATACACTCATAGACAAAGATATAAGAAACAATATTCAGAAGTTTCAAGGTTGCAGTTCTTACAATAGTGCAGAAAATCGATATATATATATATATATATAAGGCAAGATGTTTCAGTTTGTGTGTGCGTCTGTTTATCTGCCTGTATGTCTGTATTTTTTCAGCCCTTTTATTTTAGTTTTTGCTTTGGGTTTGGCTCTAAGTAGGTATAATTGTAGTTCTTAGTCTCAGCCATGATACCATTTACTTAGAGAACTTATTTAGCTTTCAAAATTTAGTTTACGACAAAAAAACTTATTTGATGTCAATACCAGGAAATCAAAATTTGACTTACATCCATTCATTTTTCTTTCAATCTTCGGTTTTGCTTTAACTGGAAACAACTATTGCTTTTTAGTCTTTTGTGCCAACATCCAAAGAGTCTGAGCTCCAGGACCATGGATTAGTTTTAAAGCTGTCATTACACCCGAGCAACGCTGGGCTATACTGCTGGTCTATCTATCTATCTATCTATCTATCTATACACATACATACTAGGTGCGATTGTTAAATTGTCGCAATTCAAATATTCTTTAGGCAGAGTCTGAGCTCCAGGACCATGAATCAGTTTGAAAGCTTTCATTACACCAGAGCAACACCAGCCTGTACTGCTAGTCTATCTATCTATCTATCTAGATATATATACTATGTGCGATTAATAAATTGTCGCAATTCATTTATTTATTCAAATAATCTTAGGCAGAGTATGAGCTCCAGGACCATGAATTAGTTTTAAAGCTGTCATTACACCCGAGCAACGCCGGGCTATACTACTAGTGCATGTATATATGATTTAGGAAGTTTATCATAGTTTGTTTTTCTTTGAATGGATATATGCTTGCATTTATATTTTTTAAAAATGATAACATATTGTTGCTCTTTAAAGGGATGTAAGATTGTACATATGTTTTAAGAAGATTAAAACAGTTTGTTTCTCTTTAAAGGGATGTATGCTTATATATATGTTTTAGGAAGATTATAACAGTTTGTTTCTCTTTAAAGGGATGTATGATTGTATATATATTTTAGGAAGATTATAACAGTTTGTTTCTCTTTAAAGGGATGTATGCTTGTATATATGTTTTAGGAAGATTATAACAGTTTGTTTCTCTTTAAAGAGATGTATGCTTGTATATATGTTTTAGGAAGATTATAACAGTTTGTTTCTCTTTAAATGGATGTATGCTTGTATATATGTTTTAGGAAGATTATAACAGTTTGTTTCTCTTTAAAGAGATGTATGCTTGTATATATGTTTTAGGAAGATTATAACAGTTTGTTTCTCTTTAAAGAGATGTATGCTTGTATATATGTTTTAGGAAGATTATAACAGTTTGTTTCTCTTTAAAGGGATGTATGCTTGTATATATGTTTTAAAGTTTATAACAGTCTGTTGCTCTTCAAAGGGATATATGCTTGTATATATGTTTTAGGAAGATGATAACAGCTTGTTTCTCTTTAAAGGGATGTATGATTTCATATATGTTTTAGGAAGATTATAACATTTTGTTTCTCTTTAAAGAGATGTATGCTTGTATATATGTTTTTTGGAAGATTATAACAGTTTGTTTCTCTTTAAAGGGATGTATGCTTGTATATATGTTTTTGGAAGATTATAACAGTTTGTTTCTCTTTATAGGGATGTATGATAGTATATATGTTTTTGGAAGATTATAACAGTTTTTTTCTCTTTAAAGAGATGTATGATTGTATATATGTTTTTGGAAGATTATAACTGTTTGTTTCTATTTAAAGGGATGTATGCTTGTATATATGTTTTTGGAAGATTATAACAGTTTGTTTCTCTTTAAAGGGATGTATGATTGTATATATGTTTTTGGAAGATTATAACAGTTTGTTTCTCTTTATAGGGATGTATGATTGTATATATGTTTTTGGAAGATTATAACAGTTTGTTTCTCTTTAAAGGGATGTATGATTGTATATATGTTTTAAAAGTTTATAACAGTCTGTTGCTCTTCAAAGGGATATATGCTTGTATATATGTTTTAGGAAGATTATAACAGTTTGTTTCTCTTTAAAGGGATGTATGATTGTATATATGTTTTAAAAAGTTTATAACAGTCTGTTGCTCTTCAAAGGGATATATGCTTGTATATATGTTTTAGGAAGATTATAACAGTTTGTTTCTCTTTAAAGGGATGTATGATTGTATATATGTTTTTGGAAGATTATAACAGTTTGTTTCTCTTTAAAGGGATGTATGATTGTATGTCTGTTTTAGGAAGATTATAACAGTTTGTTTCTCTTTAAAGGGATGTATGATTGTATATATGTTTTTGGAAGATTATAACAGTTTGTTTCTCTTTAAAGGGATGTATGATTGTATATATGTTTTAAAAAGTTTATAACAGTCTGTTGCTCTTCAAAGGGATATATGCTTGTATATATGTTTTAGGAAGATTATAACAGTTTGTTTCTCTTTAAAGGGATGTATGATTGTATATATGTTTTAAAAAGTTTATAACAGTCTGTTGCTCTTCAAAGGGATATATGCTTGTATATATGTTTTAGGAAGATTATAACAGTTTGTTTCTCTTTAAAGGGATGTATGATTGTATATATGTTTTTGGAAGATTATAACAGTTTGTTTCTCTTTAAAGGGATGTATGATTGTATGTCTGTTTTAAGATTATAAATAGTTTGTTTTTAAAGGGATGTATGATTGTATATATGTTTTTGGAAGATTATAGTTTGCTTTAAAGGGATGTATGATTGTATATATGTTTTTTGGAAGATTATATAACAGTTTGTTTTCTTAAAGCATGTATGATTGTATATATAGTTATGTTTTTGGAAGATTATAACAGTTTGTTTTTTTTTAAAGGGATGTATGATTGTATATATGTTTTTGGAAGATTATAACAGTTGTTTCTTTTTGAAGGGATGTATGCTTGTATATATGTTTTTGGAAGATTATAACAGTTTGTTTTTAAAGGGATGTATGATTGTATATATGTTTTTGGAAGATTATAACAGTTTGTTTCTCTTTATAGGATGTATGATTGTATATATGTTTTTGGAAGATATAACAGTTTGTTTTTAAAGGATGTATGATTGTATATATATGTTTTAAAAAGTTTATAACAGTCTGTTGCTCTTCAAAGGGATATATATGCTTGTATATATGTTTCTTTAGGAAGATTAAGTAACAGTTTGTTTCTCTTTAAAGGGATGTATGATTGTATATGTTTTAAAAGTTTATAACAGTCTGTTGCTCTTCAAAGGATATATGCTTGTGATATATGTTTTAGGCCATATCAGTTGTTTTCTTTTAAAGGGATGTGTATGATTGTATATATGTTTTTTGGAAGATTATAACAGTTGTTTCTTTTAAAGGATGTATGATTGTATATATGTTTTTGGAAGATTATAACAGTTTGTTTCTCTTTAAAGGGATGTATGATGTATATATGCTTTTTTGGAAGATTATTGTCATTTGTTTCTTTTTAAGGATGTATGATTGTATATATGTTTTTAAATATAAATAACAGTTTATTTTTAAAGGGATGTATGCTTGTATATATGTTTTGGAAGATTTGTTATAGTTTTGTTTCTCTTTAAAGGGATGTATGCTTGTATATATGTTTTTGGAAGATTATAACAGTTTTTTTCTCTTTAAAGAGAGTATGAGATTGTATATATGTTTTTAATATGTGTATGGGATGTATGATTGTATATATGTTTTTGGAAGATTATAACAGTTTGTTTCTCTTTTAAAGGGATGTATGATTGTATGTTTTTGGAAGATTATAACAGTTTGTTTTCTTTAAAGGGATGTATTGTGTATATGTTGGAAGATTATAACTATTTGTTTCTCTTCTTGTAGGATGTATACATATATGTTTTTGGAAGATTATACAGTTTGTTTCTCTTTATAGATGTATGCTTGTATGTTTTAAAAGTTTATAACAGTCTGTTGTTCTTCTGGGCAGATATATATGCTTGTATATGTTTGTTATAATAACAGTTTGTTTTTAAATGGATGTATGCTTGTATATGTTTTAAAAAGTTTATAACAGTCTGTTACTCTCGTGCTGGATATATGCTTGTATATGTTTTAGGAAGACATTATATAACAGTTTGTTTTCTCTTATAAATGGATGTATGCTTGTATATATATGTTTTAAAAGTTTATATTGTGTCTGTTGCTCTTCAAAGGGATATAGTTGTATATATGTTTTAGGAAGATTATAACTGTTTGTTTCTCTTTAAATGGATGTATGATTGTATATATGTTTTTGGAAGATTATGCTCAAGTTTGCTTTTGTGTGATGTATGATTGTATATATGTTTTAGGAAGATTATGGGGCACAGTTTGTTTCTCTTTTAAAGGGATGTAAGATTGTATATATGTTTTTTTTGAAGATTATAACAGTTTGTTTCTCTAAAGGGTATGCTTTATATATGTTTTTGCACAGTTTGTTTTCTTTATAGATGTATGCTTGTATATATGTTTTAAAATGTATAACTGTTTGTTGCTCTTCAAAGGGAAATATGCTTGTATATATGTTTTAGGAAGATTATAACAGTTTGTTTCTCTTTAAATGGATGTATGCTTGTATATATGTTTTAAAAAGTTTATAACAGTCTGTTGCTCTTCAAAGGGATATATGCTTGTATATATGTTTTAGGAAGATTATAACTGTTTGTTTCTCTTTAAATGGATGTATGATTGTATATATGTTTTTGGAAGATTATAACTGTTTGTTTCTCTTTAAAGGGATGTATGATTGTATATATGTTTTTGGAAGATTATAACAGTTTGTTTCTCTTTAAAGGGATGTATGATTGTATATATGTTTTTTTGAAGATTATAACAGTTTGTTTCTATTTAAAGGGATGTATGCTTGTATATATGTTTTTGGAAGATTATAACAGTTTGTTTCTCTTTATAGGGATGTATGCTTGTATATATGTTTTAAAAAGTTTATAACAGTCTGTTGCTCTTCAAAGGGATATATGCTTGTATATATGTTTTAGGAAGATTATAACAGTTTGTTTCTCTTTAAATGGATGTATGCTTGTATATATGTTTTAAAAAGTTTATAACAGTCTGTTGCTCTTCAAAGGGATATATGCTTGTATATATGTTTTAGGAAGATTATAACAGTTTGTTTCTCTTTAAAGGGATGTATGATTGTATATATGTTTTTGGAAGATTATAACAGTTTGTTTCTTTTTAAAGGGATGTATGATTGTATATATGTTTTTGGAAGATTATAACAGTTTGTTTCTCTTTAAAGGGATGTATGATTGTATATATGTTTTTGGAAGATTATAACAGTTTGTTTCTTTTTACAGGGATGTATGATTGTATATATGTTTTAGGAAGATTATAACAGTTTGTTTCTATTTAAAGGGATGTATGCTTGTATATATGTTTTTGGAAGATTATAACAGTTTGTTTCTCTTTAAAGGGATGTATGATTGTATATATGTTTTTGGAAGATTATAACAGTTTGTTTCTCTTTAAATGGATGTATGCTTGTATATATGTTTTTGGAAGATTATAAGAGTTTGTTTCTCTTTATAGGGATGTATGATGGTATATATGCTTTTAGAAGATTATAACAGTTTGTTTCTCTTTAAAGGGATGTATGATTGTATATATGTTTTTGGAAGGTTATAACAGTTTGTTTCTCTTTAAATGGATGTATGCTTGTATATATGTTTTAGGAAGATTATAACAGTTTGTTTCTCTTTAAAGGGATGTATGCTTGTGTATATGCTTCACAAGATTATAACAGTTTGTTTCTCTTTAAAGGGATGTATGCTAGTATATATGTTTTAGGAAGATTATAACAGTTTGTTTCTCTTTAAATGGATGTATGCTTGTATATATGTTTTTTGGAAGATTATAACAGTTTTTTTCTCTTTATAGGGATGTATGATTGTATATATGTTTTTGGAAGATTATAACAGTTTGTTTCTCTTTAAAGGGATGTATGCTTGTATATATGTTTTAGGAAGATTATAACAGTTTGTTTCTCTTTAAATGGATGTATGCTTGTATATATGTTTTAGGAAGATTATAACAGTTTTTTTCTCTTTATAGGGATGTATGATTGTATATATGTTTTTGGAAGATTATAACAGTTTGTTTCTCTTTAAAGGGATGTATGCTAGTATATATGTTTTAGGAAGATTATAACAGTTTGTTTCTCTTTAAATGGATGTATGCTTGTATATATGTTTTTTAGAAGATTATAACAGTTTTTTTCTCTTTATAGGGATGTATGATTGTATATATGTTTTTGGAAGATTATAACAGTTTGTTTCTCTTTGAAGGGATGTATGCTTGTATATATGTTTTAGGAAGATTATAACAGTTTGTTTCTCTATAAAGGGATGTATGATGGTATATATATTTTTGGAAGATTATAACAGTTTGTTTCTCTTTAAATGGATGTATGATTGCATATATGTTTTTGGAAGATTATAACAGTTTGTTTCTCGTTAAAGGGATGTATGATTGCATATATGTTTTTGGAAGATTATAACAGTTTGTTTCTCTTTAAAGTGATGTATTATTGTATGCATTGAAAAGTAGATGAAAAAAGATATTTCGAAATGTTTAACTTTCTTGGATTCTTGAAGAAAAGTTCTTTTAAGTGCTGCATGTTTGGTTAAAAGGCCAATAATATAATTGGTGAGTAATTTGAAAGTGGTGAATTCTTCAACACTGGAAATGATGGACAGAAACACAACCCTCCACATGACTTTGAATTCTCTTCTCTTCTTGGTGCAAACTTGTTTTTTGTAACCATTAGTAATTATAATTACTTTTTCTTAAGTTAATTTTTTTTTTAACAAAACCTATTTGCCAATCTTGGACTTCGATATCCCCAAAAAATGGTGTGCCAAGAAGGACGGTTTTTCCCTTGACATCACTATTATTTTAACTACCTTAACTCCTTGGCAATTTTTATTGATAATCACCTGAATGTCTGAATTCTAGACAAGAATGAAATTAAAAAATAGGTATGTCTATTACATGAATAATTAAATGAATTCAAAAGAGTTGAAAACAAGTAAATCTAGTCTTTAGTTGAGTTAAAGTCTTTTGGGTCGTTGATTCACAGAAAAATATGTGGTTTACAAAGATTTTTAGTTGTTGGTTTACCATAAAAAGCTGTGGTTAAGAAAAAAATTTTTGATTATCAGCAAAGTTTGCTGTTGTTTTTGGAGATGATTTGTTTGAAGTTGGTGACACATGATCGGCAGCAAAGATTTACTGACTGTCCAAGCTGTTGTAGCTGATTTGTTTGATGTCGTTAACACATGTTTCTTTCAGCATGCATTGTCAGGGAAAGAAAAAAACCTTGTTGCCATGTTTTCTCTTCCGTTTGAACAGAGTGTGAGATAGATAGATAGATAGATAGATAGATTAACTAGCTAAGATAGATCGATAGATAGATAGATAGATAGATAGATAATGAACAGGCTCAGATAGATAGATAGATAGATATTAGCTAACTGATATATATATATATAAATAAAAAGTGTGAGAAGCTGGGAACGTTTTCTTTGAAATATATATTTATTGTTTTGGTATTTATACAAGTTATGGAGTATTAAGTGGTCATGATTTGCGCAACATGTGTTTCGAGTCTAAAATTGACTCTCTTTAGGCGAACAAATTCGTTGTTTTACGTTTGGGTTTCTGAAACCCAAATGTAAAACAACGAATTTGTTCACCTGAAGAGAGTCAATTTCAAACTCAAAACACGTGTAGCACAAACCATGACAAATTAATACTCTATAACTTGTATGAATACCAAGCAATAAATATATATTTCAAAGAAAACGTTCCCAGCTTCTCACATTTTTTATAGATAGATAGATAGATAGATAGATAGATAGATAGATAGAGCTGCATCTCTGCTCACTAAAACTCAAAATCTGTGGGGTTTTATAAGAAATATTTTTCCAAAAATAAGCTCAATAAAAACAGGGTTTTAGTTTTCTTTAATTGATCAGTTATTTCACATGGTGATATTAATTTTTAACCAATAGACTTGATTTAAATGTTGGGTGTGGGATTCTGGAATCTTTTTGGTATGTTTATAAATATTGTCTGTTTGTCTATATTTTTCAGATGAGGTAGTATTTACAGTATTTACATTATTCGGACTATTGTCCTCATTTTTGTTACCATTTGTATGATGCTTCGGCTGTTGTACACTCCGGCCTTCTTCAGGTGCTAGGAATTGTGGCATTACTACACAAGGAATGAGAAACATATACCCCAGGGTGCCAGGGTGCCAGGGTACAAGGGTCCCAGGGTCATGACTTGCAGAGTTAGAGGGAGATAACTCATGACTTCCAATCGGGAATTACTATGCAAGGAATGAGAATGATATACTGTAGTGATTGTAATAAAGGGTTCAGTTGGAAATTCCTAGCACCTGAAGAAGCCTGGAGCATACAACAACCAAAACATCATACAAATGGCAACAAAGATGAGGACAACAGTCTGAATAATGTAAATACTGTAAATACTACCTCATCTCAGAAATATAGACAAATAGAATGATCTATTATTAAACATCGTACAAATGGCAATAAAGATGAGGACAATAGTCCAGATAATGTAAATACTACCTCATCTCAGAAATATAGACAAATAGAATGATCTATTATTAAACGTCGTACAAATGGCAACGAAGATGAGGACAATAGTCCGAATAATGTAAATACTGTAAATACTACCTCATCTCAGAAATATAGACAAATAGAATGATCTATTATTAAACGTCGTACAAAAGGCAACAAAGATGAGGACAATAGTCCGAATAATGTAAATACTGTAAATACTACCTCATCTCAGAAATATAGACAAATAGAATGATCTATTATTAAACGTCGTACAAATGGCAACGAAGATGAGGACAATAGTCCGAATAATGTAAATACTGTAAATACTACCTCATCTCAGAAATATAGACAAATAGAATGATCTATTATTAAACGTCGTACAAAAAGGCAACAAAGATGAGGACAATAGTCCGAATAATGTAAATACTGTAAATACTACCTCATCTCAGAAATATAGACAAATAGAATGATCTATTATTAAACGTCGTACAAATGGCAACGAAGATGAGGACAATAGTCGAATAATGTAAATACTGTAAATACTACCTCTCAGAAATATAGACAAATAGAATGATCTATTATTAAACGTCGTACAAATGGCAACGAAGATGAGGACAATAGTCCGAATAATGTAAATACTGTAAATACTACCTCATCTCAGAAATATAGACAAATAGAATGATCTATTATTAAACGTCGTACAAATGGCAATAAAGATGAGGACAATAGTCCGAATAATGTAAATACTGTAAATACTACCTCATCTCAGAAATATAGACAAATGAATGATCTATTATTAAACGTCGTACAAATGGCAACGAAGATGAGGACAATAGTCCGAATAATGTAAATACTGTAAATACTACCTCATCTCAGAAATATAGACAAATGAATGATCTATTATTAAACGTTGAATATAGACAAATAGAATGATCTATTATTAAACATCATTAAATGGCAACAAAGATGAGGACAATAGTCCGAATAATGTAAAGGCTGTAAATACTAACTCATCTCATAAATATAGACAAATAGAATGATCTATTATTAAACATCGTACAAATGGCAACAAAGATGAGGACAATAGTCCGAATAATGTAAATACTGTAAATACTACCTCATCTCAGAAATATAGACAAATAGAATGATCTATTATTAAACATCGTACAAATGGCAACAAAGATAAGGACAATTGTCCGAAAAATATAAATACTGTAAATATACCCCAGTGATTGTAATAAAGGGTTCGGTTTGAAATTCAATCGTCTGAATAATGTAAATGCTATATTGTCTGTTATTGTGTATAAAATAAAGTTTGGGTGTATTTTAATATGGCATGTTTGTAGATAAGTAATTGTGTTGGAAAAGAGGGTTCATTTCCTGTAGATGGTCATGGACCTCCACAACTTCGTATCCTTTGTAGCTCAGTATTTCACATTAATATTCTTCCTTTCTCCAGTTATACAAGCTTGTTGGGTAGTTTGATCATGGCTCTCCACAACTTCCTGCCATTTGTAGATCTAAGCAATATCTGTCCTCTTATTGTTGTATACCTCTGTCATGTTTGGTATATACTGCTGTTACTACTGTTGCTGGAACAACAAATGCCTTGACAAATAAGTGATAACAAACAACATCTAAACTTATTTATAAATGGAACTTTGTGTGTGTGTGTCCATTACCTATAGACTTCGAAATGGCTGAACCGATTTTCTTAAAAATTTACACAGTTGTACTATAAGCATCTGCGAGTGTTCTTAGCTAGGTTTTTTGTTAAAGGTATTCCCCGATAATCAAAAAAATTGGGTTATAGAAGGAGTAGTCCGATTTAGTCAAATTTGATACACTTATAGACAAAGACATAAGAAACGGCATTCAGAAGTTTCAAGGTTGCAGTTTTTACAATAGTGCAGAAAATCAATAATATATATATATATATATATATATATATATATATATATAAAAGGCAAGATGTTTGTGTGTGTCTGTTTATCTGCTTGTATGTCTGTATTTTTTCAGCCCTTTTATTTTAGCTTTTGCTTCGGGTTTGGCTCTAAGTAGGTATAATTGTAGTTCTTAGTCTCAGCCATGACACCATTTACTCAGAGGACATATTTAGCTTTCAAAATTCAGTTTACGATGAAAAAAACTTATTTGATATCGATACCAGGAAATCAAAATTTGACTTACATCCATTCATTTTTCTTTCAGTCTACGGTTTCGCTTTAACTTGCCAACGTCCAAAGAGTCTGATCTCCAGGACCATGGATTAGTTTTAAAGCTTTCATTACACCTGAACAACGCCGGGCTATACTGCTAGTGTATATATAAGAATATTAACTTATATTTTTATTCTCTTCAGTGAGAGTTGTGTGTAGAGGACTGTTCAAAGGTAAGCACACTTGCATACGTTGGAGTCGATCGTTGGGTTTGTCTTCCAGTCTCAACTGCTGATACATTACTACCACCTCAACTGTATTCCAATCTATATCTCGGACAAATCTTGTCCTGTACATGTCAGGTTCCAGGCACATTGTTTACAATAACAATTTCGAGGTTTTCATGACCTTGGATACGCTGGTTATCAAAACATGAAACACAATTACATTCCTTCAATGCAATAATTAGTTCATAATAATACATTTCTGCATGAAATTACACACCAGGTCAAATAACATATAACATTATTATGCCTCCCACTCCTTGTTCTGCCATTCATTTACACAAGCTCATTAGGTAGGTTAATCACTGTTTCCTTCTGTCTGTGAGCATGTACTATGAATGTCAAATTCTCCAATCCTACTTTTCGCATTATTCATCTTAGAAATTTCAGTTGTCTCTTTCTGATTGTAAGTCTAAGTCTTTTTGTTTTCTCAGCACCCTTCTATAGAACCACAATTCTATTGCTTTGCCTCAAGTCTCTTCTTCATCTGTGAAGAAACCTTCCATCATTCACTACAATATAGGAGGCCTGAAATTACATATCAGCTGAGAACTATTTTCATTGTTTCCAATGAAAATTTCCTGTTTCTTGATACTTATCTTTAGGAAGGCATCTTTGGCTATTCCAATATAACTTTGAATTTCAGTGTCACTGTCCTGCTATTTACCCATAGCTGGGGGAAGAAGAGATGGATCCATGCCTTTCCCAAAGGTATTAGCATGTAAGTGGAAGTAATGAATTTGATCGGAATTCAAACTCAGCTCTCCAAATTCCTCAACCTGAGCCTCTATCCATGCCTTCTAATAAGCATATATAATAATAAAAAAGAAAGAAGGGATGGATTCATGCCTTTCACAAGGGTATTGGCATATAAGATAATGAAATAAACTTGACTAGAATTTGAACTCGGCTCTCCAATTCCTCAGTTTGAGTCTCTATCCATTTCTCCACCATACTTCTAACCTGTGATATTAAAATTATTCAAATTAAAATGCTTAAACTTTTCATGTGATTTGTTGTTTCTTGTTGTCATTTGGGTAAAGTTACAAAAATCTGACAACAAAATCTGATCTGAAACCAATTAAAAATATATGTAAGACTGATTGTTTGGGAAAAGAGGTTGGAATATCTTGGTTATCTGAAATTAAATTATTATTAAAAGTTATTTTAATTTTACCCCTAATTTTAAACATCCTATCATCAGAAAAAAATAATGAAACATTCATTTCTTTTGGACAATATCAATTATGTGGAAAGTGGGGATGTGCTACATAGGTGTCTTTCATAAAAGCCTGATTAGGCTTACGCTCTGGAGAGGACACTCCAGTGTCACCTAGTGGAACCTCTTTACATACGCATCCACACACTCACATACATCCATATGTACCACCCCAGTTTTGTCAAGCAATGATTGGTTAATATATCACCAGTGCATTCATTACGAGACAATTTACAAATCGCAGCTATGCAGCAATTTATAAATCATGTTATTTTCAAGTAATTGTTTTTTGTTTAGGTCCTTACGTATTATCGGGAGGACCTTTGATAACAAGGTGTTATAAGCCCGCTTATAACACCAAGGAACTGGAAAAATCAGGCTTTCATCACCTCAACGTCAACCACAAGTACAACTTTGTGGATTCGAACACCGGGGCTCATACGCAGACAGTGGAACGCCTATGGGGATCGACAAAGTGGCGAAACAAGAAGCACTGTGGCACTGCACGTCACCATTTGGAGTCGTATTTGGCCGAATTCATGTGGCGGAAGCATGTTGCCTGTACTGATGTCTTTGAGTCACTTTTGGAAGCAATTGCGACGTTCTGGCCTCCGGAATTACAAATGTAATGTTATTTTATTGTTTTAACCGTTTCAATAAATAATTTACTTTAATTTTTGAGTCGTTTTTTTAAAGGTCCTCCCGATAATACGTAAGTACCTTTGTTTACTTTCGGGAGAAGATTGGATCAAAAAAGTCTCTTCAAGTCTCCTCAAAGCACACTCACTGATTGGTTAATTTTTAGCCAATCAAATTGTTTGCACGTGAAAACCGAGTTTTCTTGCACAGGCATTCTGAGCCACCTAGTAACTATATAAAGAGCGAACCCTTCTCAGTTCCTTAGTGAGAATTCAGCTGCCAAACTAATTCTTGTCAGCTGAATACATGCCCTCTTCTCTCTCTCTCTCTCACACACACACATACACACACACACATATATATGTGAGAGAGGAGAGCACGTATATATATATATATATACGAACATATATATATTTAGTGTATCGAGGCAGCAAATAATTTTCTAAACATAGACTGTTAAATATAAGAGACAATGAATGTCTGTTATGTTTGATCATGAGCCGTTCTAAACGTCGTATTTTGGCTTTAATTTCAGTTGAAAATAAAGACAAAAATTCTCCAAAATTTGGATAATTTTTTATTAATTTGGTTCTAAGCTTTTGGCTCGCATAAGCCATCTTCAGAGAGGTCCCCAAGATGGTAACATAAAAACATCCACCAACTTAATAAAAAATTATCCAAATGTTGGAGAATTTTTGTCTTTATTTTCAACTGAAATTAAAGCCAAAATACGACGTTTAGAACGGCTCATGATTAAACGTAATAGACATTCATTTTCTCTTATATTTAACAGTATATATATATATATATATATATATATATATATATATATATATATATATGAATGCTGACACACACGCATACACTTTCAAGCTTTCATCTCAAACTTTACTCAACAGCATACTCATTTAACAAATGTTGACAAGAACATTTTCTAAGAACATTTAAATATTTCTTAAAGACATTTCCAGAACAATTCATGAGCATTATTCATTTTTAATTGAACTTTAATTTTGCAGTCAAAGAGAGGTAACCCTTGACCTTTTTTCACTGTTTACTTAAATGCATGCCTTTTTCTCCATCAACATTGAATGATTGTAAAATACATGTATATGTTGTTACAAGTCGTTGTTGGTTATTCTTTGCATGAGTCTTGTGTGATGTTTTCTAATCCTAAATTTTAAATGAATGTGATGGGTTTCTAGTCAATCAGCTACATTTCATCAAACAACGGCTGACATGATTAGTAAGTCCACCACAACCTTACCATGACAGCAAAACACAAGAAGCAACAGTCAACTTGTGGGAGGGGGGGGTGCTCGATTATATCTATTATTCTATAGATTACTTGCAAGGTTACTTAGATAATTTTCTCTTTCTGGAAATCTGCCTGGCACAAGGCCACTTCCAAATGGATTTTCCAACCAAATCCCTACAACCCACCATTTATATTTTATGAGTATCAAAATTCTGGGATTGAACAAGAAAGAAGATGAAATAAATTCGACAACGCATTCAGTTCGGAGCAAAACAATGTAATAACATATGATTAACACATACGTACATTAAGTGTGTTTGTTGAATAGTACACGAAATGGTCGCGTGAATTGTCTCCCATTGACTGTATGAAAATAATTGTTACAAATTTTAGAATATGCTGGATTGTTCATTCTTGTTGAAGTGTACAAGCAGTGTTAAGAAAAATATACAGTTCTGTTAAGAGAAATTGTTCATGCATGAAAGTTCTGATAAAGTGTTCTTAGTACTAAGTCTACTGAAATTGGACTTTGAAGAGAAGCGTGAGTTGGGCGTTATGAATCTTCGTGTTTTTGCCATGTTTTTGACCTGATGAATATCTTGCTGCAATGGTATTTACCCACCTTCCCACGTAAGGCGTGATGTGACACATGGTCTTTTTAATGTGGGTCTTCCCGGCCATATAGCCAGACCAAAAATATCTGTCTATCTTTCCCCAGTCGTGATTCTACCCTTCGGCAGAACCACGACTGGGTTAGTGCTCTCCACCCGAAGGCAGAAAGCTGACAATGTCAATAGTAGCAGAGGCAAAATGTCTTACCACAACTGAGTAATTTTCCGCGGCAAAATGTTTATATAGTGGTTTAAACAATCTAACAAATTGGCGGTAAAAAGATTGCTTACTTACCTTTGCTTTGATTGGCTATATCGGCCCAATCAACAAACAGCTTACATTTATTAAACATACATAATAAATACATAATGAACTTGGTGCTTGTGCAATTATATGTGTGCGTAAGTATGTATTTGTGTAGTTCTACAAACTGATGCAAGGATTCTGAAGGTCCTTATGTATGGGGAAGAGGCTACCAGAAACTACCTACTACAACTGCCCTTTTAAGTGTAATTGTAGCAGATAATAAATTAATTAAATCAACTCCCTTCTTCACTTTTACAAAAATTCACAATGACGTGTGAAATCCTGGTTTTCCCAAATAGAAAAAGGATTGACCATGTGCTTAACAAATTTTGCAAGTAGTTGTTAAAATGATTTTTGACCAATGGGAGTGATTTGTAAGACTTGGAATGACTTGGCGATCCAGTGTGAAATTCAAAAGGACTATATAAATGACCTCAATGGCAGTCAAGCAGTCAATCAGTCAGAGATGGGAGCAGTGAGAGACACCACTAAAATGTAACGTAAAATGTAATGTAACGTAAAATGTAATGTAACGTAAAATGTAATGTAACGTAAAATGTACTGTAACATAAAATGTAATGTAACGTAAAATGTAATGTAAATTGTCCTCTTTCTCTTTCTTCTTATCTATTTCAACATTACTACTACGAATATTTTGTACGAACTCTTGATACCTTAACTTTCTCAGTGAACATTAATTTCTACGAATTCTTGTTATTCCTTCTTTTAATAAATTACTATTTTAACATACAAAAAATATGTATATTTTATTATTCCACTCTTCTACACTAATCCACACATTCCAACTGCCGGCAACCAACCTTCTGATGAAAACCTTCTGATAATTCTGATGATGATAATTCAGCATAAATCCTGTAAGCTGTGGGGAGTTCAGTTAAGTCTGACACAAGGCCGAATCA
Organism: Ascarosepion bandense; assembly: GCA_037127315.1. Taxonomy (NCBI): domain Eukaryota; kingdom Metazoa; phylum Mollusca; class Cephalopoda; order Sepiida; family Sepiidae; genus Ascarosepion; species Ascarosepion bandense. The sequence continues at coordinate 649,128 of JBBBDQ010000736.1, forward strand.
AAGAAACATTAACCAGCTCCCTACACTACATAAAATGTTTTCAGTTGTTACCATGATCAGCCTCAAGACATATGTCATGTGCTGTTTTCCCATGTCCTTCTTTCCCTCTATTCACCCTGTGAGTATCATATTCTCCAAGCCATTGCATGTTCCAGAAACTTCAGCTGTCTCTTCCTGATGTCAAGTATTATAGTGGGTGAAACGTAGTTGTGTGTTGGAACTGATTAACTGAATTTGGCCTCGTTAGTAGATAGCCCACTATAAGGGAGTTATATACAAGAAAATCAAATTGAGTATAGAAACAACATTTATATATACACAGATATCAATTCAGGTTTTTACAAATGAAGTAATGTCTTTAGGATGGGCTCAAAGGACGTTAAAATGTTCATGGCAATAAATGCCGAAAAGAGAGTTTGTGTGTATGTATGTGGGAGCGTTTGTCAGTTAGGAGTGTCTTTGACGTATTATTAATTTTTGGTTTTCTGCCTGAACATATGTGTGGACGGAGCCTGGTGCGCAAAGACCAGTTTTGGTCATTTGCTTTCTGGACCTCCGAGTGCAAACATCCGGTTTCTCGCTTTGCTCGGTCGGTATCACCACAGTTATAAGGTTCCTCTTAGTTTCCATTCTCTTAATTTCGCCGTTGCGCCTCGGCCTTTTGGCTGGGGAGCGACAATGACCAAAATAAGACCAGTTTAGACCAGTTCAGACTAGTTCTGAACCTATCCACTGCGGTGGATAGGTAATATTTGACCAGTACCTGGGCGTACGCGCTCAGGTTCCCCACATTAAAAAAGACCTTGTGTCACATCTCTCTCAAGTGGGGTAGAAGAGTAAATAATATACTTCGTTGTTGCTCACATGTTCAGTCCTTGGTATCCTAGGCAAACTTCTATAGAATCACATTTCTGTTGCTTCGAGTCTTTCCTTTATCTTTGAGGAGACTGTTCATCATTCGCTGCCATATAGGAGAAGTGACATCACATAACAGTCCAATACTTTTTTCTTTGTTTCCAACGAAATTTTCAATACTCTACAAAATTTAACAGTGGTTAAATATTCGCTATTCACCGGTGTTGTCAAGAACGATAACTCTCGTCAGCATAGTAGAAGTTTCAGTCAATTTGCAGCCATGCCTATTTACAATTTATATATGTTTGATCGTAATGGGACGTGTTTATATTATTCCGAATGGAACAGAAGAAAACATTCCAGTATGAGTAAGGAGGAGGTACGTGAAATTTATTTCCCGAATAATCATATTTGATTATATTAGCTTTGTCTTATTCCGAAATAAAAAAGTACTTTGTACTGAAAAACAAACAAAAGAAGGTCCATATAATTGTTTTCTTTTTTGCTTTCGTCAAAGATTTTTCTTTTTGCTTCTGTTTTTCGTTTTAGAATTAAACCGTAAGTATCTAATTAAAAAGTAATATTAAATATTTGTATAACAATTTAATTAGGCAATGAAAATTTTGATTAATTAACTTTGAACGGAAAACGATTTTTATTTTAATTGTCCGAAAAATTGAATAGCATTTTTTAAAAATGTATTTAATTTAAGAAAGGAAGAAAATTTAACTTTATACAATATTTATTTGTCAAAACGGCAACTTCATTGGTTTTTCAGAAATGCTATGTGTTCAAAATATTTTCTTGTGCTGTAAAAATTATAACTAGTTTAGCAGACGAAATTAAATTTTCGTCAAACATTTTATGTGATTCGTTTATTCATTTTTTTTATGAATTATTATTTTACGTTTAATTATACACTACTACCCACAAAATTTCGATAAAAAGAGGATACATGATTAAAAAATGCACAATTTTTTTTTTTAACAACAAAAACATTTTTGTTGTTGTTAGGGAAAATCGACGGATATTTGGATGTAAAAATTGAATTTTTATTTATCTATTTTTTTCCGAATCTTGAAGATTTGATTTTTGGTTAAAAAAAATAAAAATAATCACTGTTTTTCTGGTGTCAACGAGACACCATAAATTTATGATAAATTTGTACGCCGTACGGGAGATTTTTGTGTGAAACTGAAAATCTGTACGGGAGATTTGCCTTGAAAAACACAACGTTTTGGAAATTCTTGCAAAAACCAGATAATTGTCGGATTTATTTTATTTTTAATAAAGCTTTCACGATATTCATTTCTTCTTTTTGAGTTTTCTTCTCGTTTGTATCCTCTCCAACACCTCACTGTTAGTGTTGCTCATGTGCTCCATCCATGGTTTCCTTAGCATCCTTCTGTAGTGCAAAACCACATTTCTGCTGCCTCAAGCCTCTCCTTCATCCTTGATAAGATCGTCTAACATTCGTTGCCATAAATGACAGATATCACACAGTAATCCCGCACTCTTTTCAATATTCATTAAACCTTTTTTTTTCTTTTCTTTTTTTTTAACGAAAGAAGAGCATTGACTAAAAAAAATGTTAGACCTTTCAACTCTAAAGTTGCATTGCCAAACGCAAGAAACTGTTATTATGAATAATTGGAAATACGACCAGATAAGTCCTGCGTATGAAACTACACTGACACCCAGTGGCGATTCTACGAAGTGGGGGAGATAGGAACCAAGCCTCCTCCCCCACGAATTTTAGCTGGCCCCTACACGTTTATAAGCTTCAAAAATTTATGAAACTGATCAGTTTCTGATTTTGATAAAATTTGATCTTCAGCAATTTTCCCTCTGCATTTTCTTTTTCATTTTTAGCTTTTTAAGAACGCATACAGAGACCAGTTTGAAAGAAAAACAGACAAAAATAAAACAACCAGATATAATAAAAATCTTTAAAAAATAAATCATTTTCACCATTTATTTTAACATATCACCTGAAAAACAATATTGTTCTGAAACATGAAAAATTTTTGTGTAGTGATATTATGCTTTTATAAACCATTGTAATAACAAAATTACAATATCCAATCTTTTTACTCTTTTCTTTTTTTTTCTCAATTGGAGTAGATAGACTAAACTATCGCCCGGTTCACACTCCACCCACGTCTATTGAACAGGTGAAGAGGCTCATCCCTTGTTTCCTGTTTAGGATGTGATTTCCGGCTTTCTCTTTTCAATCTTTTTACTCTTACATAGCCCCCTGCGCATCAGTGGTGTTACTGCCTTGCTTGGGGTGATATAATTAAAAAAAATAAAAAATAAAAAGACATTTTGTTAGGGAGGGAAAGAGATTTAATAGTCATATTTTTTTCATTGTTTACATTATTCGGACTATTGTCCTCATCTTTGTTGCCATTTGTACGATGTTTCGGCCGTTGTACACTTCGGCCTTCTTCAGGTGCTAGGAATTTCGAACCGAACCCTTTATTACAATCACTGGGGTATATGACTTTCATTCCTT